>JAPDVU010000017.1:668465-830957 GCA_026230045.1 Corynorhinus townsendii
GTTTTGCTTGGTGATCGCCTAAAAAAACAAAAACCGCGCAATTCCAGAGATGTCCACAAGGCGGCGCCCTCAGACCACAGAAGTGGTTTTACCAGCTGTACCGGTTAATCCCCATTGAGTTACTAGTAATGGACTAAAACTTCCCGCAAATGCTCTTTTTTTCTTTTTTGGCACTAAATTCGACACTTTTAGGAGTAAAAATATCTCTGATGTTAACACCTTCAGAAAATTTGACATAAGTTTTGAAGCTTGTTGTCAATAGAACAAAATAGCATACATATCAAATCGCATTTATATAAACATATGTGTGCTGGTGCTTGCCATTTCGCTTGCTGGGCTTTCAAAAAGGTTTTGTGTTTGTTTTTTTTAATATGTTATTGATCTCAGAGGGGAAGGGAGAGGGAAACACCAATGATTAGACAAAACCATTAATCGGCTGCCCCCTGCACGCCCCTCCCTGGGGATGGCGCCCACGACCCGGATGTGCCCTGACTGGGAATGAAACCGTGACCTCCCGGTTCATAGGTCGAAGCTCAACCACTGAACCGCACCGGCTGGGCGCTCCCACGTGCAATCGCTGTGCCCAGCAAAGGAAGCCTCCTCGGCTGTGGGCTGTTAACTGGTTTTGTTTGCTTGTTTTTTTTTGCAGGCCATACTGAGGCACCTCTATTTCTCTGGCTCACACAAGCTTCGGGCCACGGGGCCTCTCCTACTTGGGGGCTGTACCGACCAAGACAGGGGCCGAGACCAGAAACAAGCGCAAAGCCTGCGGCTGGGCAGAGGTCGAGATGTGCTGGGTGCCAGGCACTCTGGCCCTACCCCCTGCCCAGCTCCGGTGCAGCCAGCCAGTAGGCCGGCCTGCCCCCCTTGACCGCACCGCTCTAGCTTTAGACGCAACCGCCCAACAGAGGCGGGTGGCAGACCCAGCCAGGGTCCCCCCTGCCTCTCCTCAGAGGTGACCCTGCCTGCAGGCACCTAGGCCGGTGGTGGCCAGGCGTCAGGAAGACCTCAGCTTTCTGCTACTCGTGGCGACCGTGGGACAGGACTGTCTTCCCGGCCAGGACGGGCAGTGGGGAACTGGCAGGGACCCCACCTGGTCACAGGGTTGCCTTCCCCGCCGGGCAGCCCCTTGGCTGCAGCTCCGGATGAGCTCCAACTGGTTCACCTGCAGCGTCAGCTCCTGCGGGTCGGTGGTCACACAGAAGCCAGCAACCTCCGCCTTCTCCAGTGCGCTCCGCTGTCCGCCACCTCCGGTCCAGCGCCAGGAAGATCTCCTGGTCCGTGGCCCGCTGCCCCTCACGGATCCGATGCTCCGTGGCCTCCTGCGCACGCGGCTGAGCGGCCTGGAGCACCGGCCAGTTGGGGGGCCGGCAGGCCTGCGGGGCTTCCTGGTGCTTCTGCCGCAGCGCCTGCCTGAGCTCTCGGTGCTCGTTCTGCAGCTGCAGGCGTTGGTGGTACAGGCTCTTCTCGGTGAGGTGATGGATCTCCGGCAGCCCCTGCCCCATCTCCCAACACATTGCCCGCCAGGAGGGCCAGGGCCTCGCGGCCCGGCTACGTCCCCGGTTCTGGTTGCGTTCCGGGGACGTCCTGCAGCCTGGAGGGGCCCCGATTGCAGACATTTGTACCCGCTGGGGAAGCAAAGGGTTAAAGCACTCGAGTGCTGAACAGGTTCCACGAGGAGGACTGGCGGGAAAGGAGGACTAAACGCGAAGTGTGCCTCTCACGGGAACGGGGTGTGAGCGGGGCTCTGCCGCCTGCGAAGGGCGTTGCTGGGACAACGGGCAGCATGTGGATCCCGTCAGAGACGCATCCGCGTGAACGTCCCGCTTCTGATGGTTGTGCAGGAGAAGGCCCTGGTTTATAGGGAGTTGCCCCTGAAGTATTTGGGAGAAAAAAATTAAAATATTTGGGGGCTCACAGGGTATCACACGGGGAGGTTCAGATTGCTCATGAAGAGGTGTCTGTGCTAGTAACTTTCCTGTAGTTTTGCTTGGTGATCGCCTAAAAAAACAAAAACCGCGCAATTCCAGAGATGTCCACAAGGCGGCGCCCTCAGACCGCAGAAGTGGTTTTACTGGCCATTTCGCTTGCTGGGCTTTAAAAAAGATTTTGTGTTTTTGTTATTTTTAATGTGTCATTGATCTCAGAGGGGGAGATGGAGAGAGAAACAGCAGTGATGAGAGTCACTGATCCGATGTCTCCTCCCGCACACCCCTCCCTGGGATGGAGCCCCCCAACCTGGGAACGGGCCCGTGACCTCCGGGTTCCTAGGTCGAAGCTCAACTGCTGAGCCACACCGGCCGGAGGGCATGCGGTGGTTTGAATGGTCTCCTCTGCAGTCAGAGCTCCAAAGAACAGACAAAAAGGACGTTTGCTAGAGAATCGGAGGCGGACTGTCCAGGCACTCGAGGCTCAGGGAGGGACGCTGCTCTCGAACCCTGGCCCTCAGCCTGTGACCCTGCAGCCACCGTCAGGCGGCCCCCAGCACAGGGTCCTCCCAAGACACTCATTTCTCTGCCTCCTGACGTGCCTCCTCCCCGGCTTCCTGCCGCTGCCCTCACCTGACAGGCCGCCCCCACCCGCAGCCCTGCAAGCTGGCACGGCCGCCAGTTTTTCTAAGAGAAAGTAACACATTTTTATTGATTTCAGAGAGGAAGGGAGAGGGAGAGAGAAACATCCATGATGAGAATCACTGATCGGCTGCCTCCTGCACCCCCACACCGGGGATGGAGCTTCGAACCAGGAATCGGACCCGTGACCTCCCGGTTCATAGGGCAAAGCTCAACCACTGAGCCACACCAGCCGGGCGCTCCCAGGTGTAATCGCTGTGCCCAGGGAAGGAAGACTCCTCGGCTGTGGGCTGTTAACTCTGTTAGTAACTTAGGGTTAACACTGCGTTTGCTCCGAGGGTGTCTGGGGTTCCATCCACCCCTGCGAAGGGGCCCCCCAGCTCCCCACATACCCGCGCCGCTCGGCGTCCAGGCCGCAACAATGGAGATCTCGGCTCCCGTTCTCTTGCGGTTCGGAGGTCCTGGCGCCTCGGCTACGTCCCCGGTTCTGGTTGTGTTCCGGGGGCGTCCTGCAGCCTGGAGGGGCCCCGATTGCAGACATTTGTACCCGCTGGTGAAGCAAAGGGTTAAAGCACTGGAGTGCCGAACAGGTTCCACGAGGAGGACTGGCGGGAAAGGAGGACTAAAGGCGAAGTGTGCCTCTCACGGGAACGGGGTGTGAGCGGGGCTCTGCCGCCTGCGAAGGGCGTTGCTGGGACAACGGGCAGCATGTGGATCCCGTCAGAGACGCATCAGCGTGAACGCCCCGCTTCTGATGGTTGTGCAGGAGAAGGCCCTGGTTTATAGGGAATTGCCCCTGAAGTATTTGGGAGAAAAAAATTAAAATATTTGGGGGCTCACAGGGTATCACACGGGGAGGTTCAGATTGCTCATGAAGAGGTGTCTGTGCTAGTAACTTTCCTGTAGTTTTGCTTGGTGATCGCCTAAAAAAACCAAAAACGACGCAATTCCAGAGATGTCCACAAGGCGGCGCCCTCAGACCACAGAAGTGGTTTTACCAGCTGTACCGGTTAATCCCCATTGAGTTACTAGTAATGGACTAAAACTTCCCGCAAATGCTCTTTTTTTCTTTTTTGGCACTAAATTCGACACTTGTAGGAGTAAAAATATCTCTGATGTTAACACCTTCAGAAAATTTGACATAAGTTTTGAAGCTTGTTGTCAATAGAACAAAATAGCATACATATCAAATCGCATTTATATCAACATACGTGTGCTGGTGCTTGCCATTTCGCTGGCTGGGCTTTCAAAAAGGTTTTGTGTTTTTGTTTTTTTTAATATGTTATTGATCTCAGAGGGGAAGGGAGAGGGAAACACCAATGATTAGACAAAACCATTAATCGGCTGCCCCCTGCACGCCCCTCCCTGGGGATGGAGCCCACGACCCGGATGTGCCCTGACTGGGAATGGAACCGTGACCTCCCGGTTCATAGGTTGAAGCTCAACCACTGAACCGCACCGGCTGGGCGCTCCCACGTGCAATCGCTGTGCCCAGCAAAGGAAGCCTCCTCGGCTGTGGGCTGTTAACTGGTATTGTTTGCTTGTTTTTTTTTGCAGGCCATACTGAGGCACCTCTATTTCTCTGGCTCACACAAGCTTCGGGCCACGGGGCCTCTCCTACTTGGGGGTGTACCGACCAAGACAGGGGCGGAGACCAGAAACAAGCGCAAAGCCTGGGGCTGGGCAGAGGTCGAGGTGTGCTGGGTGCCAGGCACTCTGGCCCTACCCCCTGCCCAGCTCCGGTGCAGCCAGCCAGTAGGCCGGCCTGCCCCCCTTGACCGCACCGCTCTAGCTTTAGACGCAACCGCCCAACAGAGGCGGGTGGCAGACCCAGCCAGGGTCCCCCCTGCCTCTCCTCAGAGGTGACCCTGCCTGCAGGCACCTAGGCCGGTGGTGGCCAGGCGTCAGGAAGACCTCAGCTTTCTGCTACTCGTGGCGACCGTGGGACAGGACTGTCTTCCCGGCCAGGACGGGCAGTGGGGAACTGGCAGGGACCCCACCTGGTCACAGGGTTGCCTTCCCCGCCGGGCAGCCCCTTGGCTGCAGCTCCGGATGAGCTCCAACTGGTTCACCTGCAGCGTCAGCTCCTGCGGGTCGGTGGTCACACAGAAGCCAGCAACCTCCGCCTTCTCCAGTGCGCTCCGCTGTCCGCCACCTCCGGTCCAGCGCCAGGAAGATCTCCTGGTCCGTGGCCCGCTGCCCCTCACGGATCCGATGCTCCGTGGCCTCCTGCGCACGCGGCTGAGCGGCCTGGAGCACCGGCCAGTTGGGGGGCCGGCAGGCCTGCGGGGCTTCCTGGTGCTTCTGCCGCAGCGCCTGCCTGAGCTCTCGGTGCTCGTTCTGCAGCCGCAGGCGTTGGTGGTACAGGCTCTTCTCGGTGAGGTGATGGATCTCCGGCAGCCCCTGCACCATCTCCCAACACATTGCCCGCCAGGAGGGCCAGGGCCTCGCGGCCCGGGTACGTCCCCGGTTCTGGTTGTGTTCCGGGGACGTCCTGCAGCCTGGAGGGGCCCCGATTGCAGACATTTGTACCCGCTGGTGAAGCAAAGGGTTAAAGCACTGGAGTGCTGAACAGGTTCCACGAGGAGGACTGGCGGGAAAGGAGGACTAAAGGCGAAGTGTGCCTCTCACGGGAACGGGGTGTGAGCGGGGCTCTGCCGCCTGCGAAGGGCGTTGCTGGGACAACGGGCAGCATGTGGATCCCGTCAGAGACGCATCAGCGTGAACGCCCCGCTTCTGATGGTTGTGCAGGAGAAGGCCCTGGTTCATAGGGGATTGCCCCTGAAGTATTAGAGAGAAAAAAATTGAAATATTTGGGGAGGTCACAGGGTATCACACGGGGAGGTTCAGATTGCTCATGAAGAGGTCTCTGCGCTATACTTGTAACTTTTCTGTGGTTTTGCTTTGGGATGGCTCAAAAAAAAAAAGTTTAAACGGACCATGCAATTCCAGAGATGTCCACAAGGCGGCGCGCTCAGACCACAAAATGCTTTTACCAGGTGTACCGGTTAATAATGCGGATTTTTTCCCTTCGATGGAGTTAGTAATGAACTATAACTGCGCGCAAAAGCTTTTTTCTGGCACTAAATTCGACATTTTTAAGCATAAAAATATCCCTGATGTTAACACCTTCAGAAAATTTGACATGAGGTTTTGAAGCTTGTTGTCAATACAACAAAATAGCATACATATCAACTCGCATTTATATCAACATACGTGTGCCGGTGCTTGCCATTTCGCTTGCTGGGCTTCAAAAAAGGTTTTTTGTTTTTTGTTTGTTTGTTTTTAATATGTCATTGATCTCAGAGGGGAAGGGAGAGGGAGAGAGAAACACCAACGATGAAAGAGAACCATCAATTGGCTGCCTCCTACACCTCCACACCGGGGATGGAGCCCCCATCCCAGAATCGAACCAGGAATCGGACCCGTGACCTCCCGGTTCATAGGTCAAAGCTCAACCACTGAGCCACACTGGCTGGGCAGCACTCAGGTGTAATCGCTGTGCCCAGGGAAGGAAGACTCCTCGGCTGTGGGCTGCTAACTCTGTTAGTAACTTAGGGTTAACACTGCGTTTCCTCTGAGGGCGACTAAGGTTCGATCCACCCCTGCGAAGGGGTCCCCCAGCTCCCCACATACCCGCGCCGCTCGGCGTCCAGGCCGCAACAATGGGAGAGCTCGGCTCCCGTTCTCTTGCGGTTCGGAGGTCCTGGCGCCTCGGCTACGTCCCCGGTTCTGGTTGCGTTCCGGGGACGTCCTGCAGCCTGGAGGGGCCCCGATTGCAGACATTTGTACCCGCTGGGGAAGCAAAGGGTTAAAGCACTCGAGTGCTGAACAGGTTCCACGAGGAGGACTGGTGGGAAAGGAGGACTAAAGGCGAAGTGTGCCTCTCACGGGAACGGGGTGTGAGCGGGGCTCTGCCGCCTGCGAAGGGCGTTGCTGGGACAACGGGCAGCATGTGGATCCCCTCAGAGACGCATCCGCGTGAACGTCCCGCTTCTGATGGTTGTGCAGGAGAAGGCCCTGGTTCATAGGAGATTGCCCCTGAAGTATTAGAGAGAAAAAATTGAAATATTTGGGGGCTCACAGGGTATCACACGGGGAGGTTCAGATTGCTCATGAAGAGGTGTCTGTGCTAGTAATTCTGTAGTTTTGCTTGGTGATCGCCTAAAAAAACAAAAACCGCGCAATTCCAGAGATGTCCACAAGGCGGCGCCCTCAGACCACAGAAGTGGTTTTACTGGCCAATTCGCTTGCTGGGCTTTAAAAAAGATTTTGTGTTTTTGTTATTTTTAATGTGTCATTGATCTCAGAGGGGGAGATGGAGAGAGAAACAGCAGTGATGAGAGTCACTGATCCGATGTCTCCTCCTGCGCACCCCTCCCTGGGATGGAGCCCCCCAACCTGGGAACGGGCCCGTGACCTCCTGGTTCCTAGGTCGAAGCTCAACCGCTGAGCCACACCGGCCGGAGGGCATGCGGTGGTTTGAATGGTCTCCTCTGCAGTCAGAGCTCCAAAGAACAGACAAAAAGGACGTTTGCTAGAGAATCGGAGGCGGACTGTCCAGGCACTCGAGGCTCAGGGAGGGACGCTGCTCTCGAACCCTGGCCCTCAGCCTGTGACCCTGCAGCCACCGTCAGGCGGCCCCCAGCACAGGGTCCTCCCAAGACACTCATTTCTCTGCCTCCTGACGTGCCTCCTCCCCGGCTTCCTGCCGCTGCCCTCACCTGACAGGCCGCCCCCACCCGCAGCCCTGCAAGCTGGCACGGCCGCCAGTTTTTCTAAGAGAAAGTAACACATTTTTATTGATTTCAGAGAGGAAGGGAGAGGGAGAGAGAAACATCCATGATGAGAATCACTGATCGGCTGCCTCCTGCACCCCCACACCGGGGATGGAGCTTCGAACCAGGAATCGGACCCGTGACCTCCCGGTTCATAGGTCAAAGCTCAACCACTGAGCCACACCAGCCGGGCGCTCCCAGGTGTAATCGCTGTGCCCAGGGAAGGAAGACTCCTCGGCTGTGGGCTGCTAACTCTGTTAGTAACTTAGGGTTAACACTGCGTTTGCTCCGAGGGTGTCAGGGGTTCCATCCACCCCTGCGAAGGGGTCCCCCAGCTCCCCACATACCCGCGCCGCTCGGCGTCCAGGCCGCAACAATGGAGAGCTCGGCTCCCGTTCTCTTGCGGTTCGGAGGTCCTGGCGCCTCGGCTACGTCCCCGGTTCTGGTTGCGTTCCGGGGACGTCCTGCAGCCTGGAGGGGCCCCGATTGCAGACATTTGTACCCGCTGGGGAAGCAAAGGGTTAAAGCACTGGAGTGCTGAACAGGTTCCACGAGGAGGACTGGCGGGAAAGGAAGACTAAAGGCGCAGTGTGCCTCTCACGGGAACGGGGTGTGAGCGGGGCTCTGCCGCCTGCGAAGGGCGTTGCTGGGACAACGGGCAGCATGTGGATCCTGTCAGAGACGCATCAGCGTGAACGCCCCGCTTCTGATGGTTGTGCAGGAGAAGGCCCTGGTTTATAGGGAATTGCCCCTGAAGTATTTGGGAGAAAAAAATTGAAATATTTGGGGGCTCACAGGGTATCACACGGGGAGGTTCAGATTGCTCATGAAGAGGTGTCTGTGCCAGTAACTTTTCTGTAGTTTTGCTCGGTGATCGCCGAAAAAAATAAAAACCGCGCAATTCCAGAGATGTCCACAAGGCGGCGCCCTCAGACCGCAGAACTGGTTTTACTGGCCAATTCGCTTGCTGGGCTTTAAAAAAGATTTTGTGTTTTTGTTATTTTTAATGTGTCATTGATCTCAGAGGGGGAGATGGAGAGAGAAACAGCAGTGATGAGAGTCACTGATCCGATGTCTCCTCCCGCACACCCCTCCCTGGGATGGAGCCCCCCAACCTGGGAACGGGCCCGTGACCTCCGGGTTCCTAGGTCGAAGCTCAACTGCTGAGCCACACCGGCCGGAGGGCATGCGGTGGTTTGAATGGTCTCCTCTGCAGTCAGAGCTCCAAAGAACAGACAAAAAGGACGTTTGCTAGAGAATCGGAGGCGGACTGTCCAGGCACTCGAGGCTCAGGGAGGGACGCTGCTCTCGAACCCTGGCCCTCAGCCTGTGACCCTGCAGCCACCGTCAGGCGGCCCCCAGCACAGGGTCCTCCCAAGACACTCATTTCTCTGCCTCCTGACGTGCCTCCTCCCCGGCTTCCTGCCGCTGCCCTCACCTGACAGGCCGCCCCCACCCGCAGCCCTGCAAGCTGGCACGGCCGCCAGTTTTTCTAAGAGAAAGTAACACATTTTTATTGATTTCAGAGAGGAAGGGAGAGGGAGAGAGAAACATCCATGATGAGAATCACTGATCGGCTGCCTCCTGCACCCCCACACCGGGGATGGAGCTTCGAACCAGGAATCGGACCCGTGACCTCCCGGTTCATAGGGCAAAGCTCAACCACTGAGCCACACCAGCCGGGCGCTCCCAGGTGTAATCGCTGTGCCCAGGGAAGGAAGACTCCTCGGCTGTGGGCTGTTAACTCTGTTATTAACTTAGGGTTAACACTGCGTTTGCTCTGAGGGCATCTCCCTAGGTTTCATGGTTTTGATTCACCCCTTGGGGGGCTCCCCCTGCTCCCCGAGACACGTCAGATGCATGATGGTCCGAGAGGGGAGCCGGAAACCACAGACCCATACAAGCTGGAGAGAAAGTTTAGAACAAAGGTCACTCTAGGTTCCGGGAGCCGATCGGTGCATTTCCGGGGAAGTATCGGGGCTCTGTCCACAGGACCCCCCTTGGTGAGAACCGGAGCAGGCAGCTGATCCACACGCCCCACACAGGTTTGGCCGCAGAGGTCCTGCTTGCCGTCTGGCACACAGTCCGGTGGATGGACACGGGCGGCTGGGCCCCTCGTCACGTGTGTGGACGGCCCGTCCCTCCAGCGGGACCCGGTGGCGGCCGAGGTTGACCTTGGAGATGCTTGAAGCCCGGCGAGAAGTGACGGGGAGGCCACGTGCTTGACGCTACGCTTTGGTCTGAGGGTTCGGTAAACGTGGGGGTTCCCGTTGGGTGCACCGAAGGGGTGAGGCCGGCGGGTGTAGTCGGAGAGGACGTCACCATAGAATGAAGAGCTTGCGCTCACACAGCCGGTTGGACTTCACCATCTCACAGAAGGTCTCGTCCGCTGCGGAGAGAGGAGGGGCCCGGTCAGACTTGGGGGCGAGGGGGTCCCGCCCGCGGCCCGGCCCGCCCGCTCACCGTTGCTGCAGGTGTGGTTGGCGACGCACGAGGCCCCCAGCTGCGTGAGGCCGGCCTTGCAGCGGCTGCAGTTGCGGCTGGAGCCCTCGCAGCTCAGGCAGTTCTCGTCGCACCTGTCGGGGGACACGCAGGGGACAGGGGTTCCCGCGGCTGGAGGGGGACCAGGCCCCCCGCTCCAGGAGGTCCCGGATCCGGTCCCCATCAGGGCACACGCCGGGGTGCAGGCTCGATCCCCAGTGGGGGCCGTGCAGGAGGCGGCCCCTCCATGATTCTCTCGCATCATGGATGTTTCTCTCCCTCCCTCTCCCGTCCTCTCTGAAATCAATAATCAATAAAAATAAATAAAAAGACGGACAGACGGGCACGTACCTCCGGCAGACTCTGTGGGGCAGGCTGGGCATCGCCTCAGCATAGTAGCCCTCGCCACAGATGGGCACGCACGTCCAGTCCCGGAAGTGCAGGGTGCTGGCGCAGTGGATGCATTCCTCCCTGCTGGGACCTGGGGGCGGGGAGGGGGGTGTTAAGGGGGAGGATGGGGGAAAGGGGAGCTAGGAACCGACATCAGGGACAGCCCACCTCCCACCCAGGCCCGCTGCAGCCTGAGCCGCGGGGTCCTGGCCCACCGTCCGGAGGCCAAGACCCAGCCAGGTTCCCAGGTGCCCACCTTGTGCCCTCGCTGGGCCCTCCCCATCCTCACCCACTAGGGGGCAGCACACACCCGTTTCACAGATGGACACATGGAGGCCAGAGTCAAGCTCAGCACAGCTCCCCACAGCCTGGCAAGGTCATGGCCAACCCCCAACCGCTAGAGAGAACAAAAAATATATATTAATAAAAAGGAAGTAAAAAACAACCAGAAGTTCACGGGCCCCGTTTCCAAAGGCTTCCTTTCCCAGAAGGCCCTGCTCCTGCGACAGCCTCCCCATGTGGCTCCGCCCACTGAAATGGGGCGGGACCCGAATGGAACCCTGACCTCCTGGTGCATAGGGGGACGCTCTAACCACTGACCAACACCGGCCGAGCCCCAGAACCTTTGCATCTTCCCCAATTCACCCTTCACGCCTACACACAGCACCCCCACCCCCCATCTTGGTATTTGATGCCACAAACCTCACAACCTCACGGCCACCCAGGAGGTCCTACGGCTTCCTCGGGTCCAAGAGAGGGGAGCCACCCACCCACCTCCCGGGGAACCCGGGTTCCAGGACTGTTGGCCCCAGGACCCCGACGCCCGTGCGGCGATGCACTCACCCACGCAGGTCTTGCAGGTGGGGTGGCACTGCCCGCACCGGATCAGCTCCGAGTCCACGTAGGTGCCCAGCTCACAGTTGGGAATGCAGCGACCCCACACTAGGCTGTTGGTGGGTAAAAATGACAGTTAAAAAACCACTACGTATTTATTGATTTTGGAGAGGAAGGGAAACATCAACGATGAGAATCATGGATCGGCTGCCTCCTGCACGCCCCCCACTGGATGGGGATGGAGCCTGCGACCCCGGCATGTGTCCTGACCAGGAAACGAACTGGGACCTCCTGCTTCCTAGGACGACGCTCTAACCACTGAGCGACACCGGCCAGGGCTGTAACTTTTTTTTTATTCTGCCCCCCCCCCCCCCCCCCAATGCTTGTCTCCAAGACCTGAAACTGACAGCCACCATCAGTCAGTCAGTGTGGTGGCCGTGGGGCTGCTGTCGCACTGGAATGGAACCCGTGAGCCATGGCACGCCCACGGGTCACGAACAGTGCTGTGCAGTACTCGTGTGTAAGGGGGCCCTTCCTCTGTGGCGGCGAAAACAAACAGGAGACTTGTGCGTTTTTAAGAAGAAATCACAGGGGCGTTTAAAACTTTTAACCCTTTTCCAGCTCGTCTCCCTCCGCAGTCCTCTGTCCGCACCGGCCGGTAAGGTCGGGGCCGGGCAGGGAGTTGTTACCAAGGACGCACGGTCACCGGGTCATCTCCTACCTCAGTAGGTCAGCGACTTGAGCGACGCCAGCGGGTCCAGGTCACCCTGTGGGAGGGGAGCAGACCTGAGACGCTTCGCACTGCGGCTGCCTCGGGGGTGGACCCCCTCGTCCTGTCCTCCCGCTCCGGCGCCCAACCGGCTTCTGGCGAACAAGCGGACGGACCCCCTGGAGCTTCTGCAACTGGGAGGCTGCTCTCCCGACACCCCGAGTGACAGAGTGGCGTGACTTTATTTTATTTTTAAACATTCTCTCAGTGATTTCAGAGAGGGGAAGGGAGCGGTAGATGCGCAACCACTGAGCCACAGTGGCGGGCCAGAGAGGCATGGTGTTAGGACCCATGCTCCTGGAGGCTGTCGGGGCTCTTCCTGGCCCCCCACCCCGTCTGAGGGAACGAAGAAAAGGAGAAACTCCGTGTAGGACAAACCTGCCTCGCACCGTGGCTTCTGCTGGCACAGACGGACAACTGTTCCGCAAGGGAATGGTGAACGCAAGAGAACCCGCCCTTTTCCAACCTTGGTTGCGGGCACATCCCCAGTAGGTGTGCAGGAGGCAGCTGATCGATGTTTCTCTCTCATCGATGTTTCTAACTCTCTATTCCTCTCCCTTCCTCTCTGTAAAAAATCAATAAAAAAATGTATTTAAAAAAAAAAAAAGAAAAAGAAAAAAAGGCAATAGGTGCCCGGCCCGTGTGGCTCAATAGTTGAGTCTTGAGTCCGGAACCAGGAGGTCACAGTTTAATTCCCGGTCAGGGCACAGGCCAGGGTCGTGGGCTCGATCCCCAGTGTGGGGCGTGCAGCCAATCAATGCTTCTCTCCGTCACTGATGTTTGTATCTCTCTCTGCCCCTGCCTCTCTGAAATCACTGAAAACCAGGAAAATGTCTTCTTTAAAGAGGAAACGTGCAGGTGGGACGGGCAGCGGGCACGGCGTTCCCGCTGGGGAGCAGACCGCTGGCCCGGCAGACACTCACCATATCCTGTTGTTGTTCACCAGGAGGGTCTTCAGTCTCCTCAGCAGAGGGAAGCCGTCCAGCTTCCGGATTTCATTGTCCGAAAAATCAATCGCGTGGAACTGGTCTAAGGTCGCACCCAGATTCTCGATGACAGGGATTTTATATCCTGTGACACAGAGGGAAGCCCACAGGTATTAATAAAACTGAAAGGTGCTAAAGTACATTAGCAGAGCCCTGACCGGTGTGGCTCAGTGGATAGAGCGTCGGCCTGCAGACTGAAGGGTCCCAGGTTCGATTCCGGTCAGGGGCATGTGCCTTGGTTGCGGGCACATCCCCAGGTGGGGGTGTGTGCAGGGGGCAGCTGATGGATGTTTCTCTCTCATGGATGTTTCTAACTGTCTATCCCTCTCCCTTCCTCTCTGTAAAATATCAATAAAATATATATTAAAAAAAATAAAAAAGTAAAGTACATTAGCAGAATTTCCCGATAATTTGTTTCAAAAAGCCAGCATTCATTTAGAAAGCGTTCACCTAGGCCAGGCCCATGTTGCTCAGTGGTTGGCGTCAGCCCATGACCCAGGCGGTCTTGGGTATGATTCCAGGTCGGGGCCCAGGCCCAGGTTGCGGGCTCGGTCCCCAGTATGGGGCCTGTAGGAGGCAGCCGATCCATGATTCTCTCATCATGGATGTTCCTCCCCCCCACCCCAACCTTTCTAAAAACCCATGGAGGAAGGATTAGCAAAAAGGTAAAGGACAGCAGGACCCGGGGCTCGGTCAGCCAGGAGTCTCCGCCAACAGCAGGGTCAGCAGCAGCTGCTGAGTCCCTGCGGTCCCCGTGGGAGCGAATCCCGGGCACACACTGTCCCGTCTCATCCCCAAGGCTGTGGCTCTTCACCTCCTTCCTAAGTCACCTTCTGATTGGCTGAACAGAGAGCGGCCCGGCCTTCCCACTTCTTTGCTGCTGCTCATCCTCGCCCCAGGACACGTTTCCACGGACTGTTAGAGAGAGTGGGGGGTGCACACGACGCCCCCCACCGGGTCCCGGATTGAGCCTGCCACCCAGGTGCCTGCCCTTGACCTCGAATAAACCCGTGACCTTTCAGTCCACGACCGACACCCTCACCAGCCACGGAGCGACCCCGGCCAGGGCCAGCGTCCTTTCGTTTTCATGAAGTTCCGGTTCGGAGAGGCGGCATTTCACGGCTGAGTGACCGCGGCCGCTGCCCTGGCCCAGGGAGCCCGCCCTCTCTCAGGTCTGAAGTGGGCGGGGGGTTGCGGTCGCTTATGTGGGTGCAGCCGCGGCTTGGAGGTGCCCGTTTGCCTTTAACTACGGGAGAAACAGCTGCGGAATCGGCATAGCTCACAGTCCTCACTTCCACGCGGCGCTCTTTTGATGAAAGACAGGCCACCTGATGGGAGGTCTGGGTGACAGGGGACCGGGGCCACGGACGCTGCCAAGGAGGCGCCGGGAAACGATCGCTTCGCCTCACGGACTTGGCTTCCTCCCTGGCTCATCAGAAAGAACGGCCGCGGCCGCTGTGGCCAGGGAGCCCGGGGGTCTCGGGTTCGATTCCGGTCAAGGGCACGTCCCTGGGTTGCAGGTTCGATCCCGAACCCGGGCGTTCCCGTGTGCGGAAGGCAACCAGTCGATGAGTCTCTCTCACATCCATGTTTCTCTCCCTCCCTCCCGCTCTCTCTAAAGGGAAGAAAAGAGAAGGACTAGCACGTGCCGTGTCCGTACTCTGACGCCATCACTTGGACGTGTTTCCTGAGAAACAGCCGCTCGCTCGGCGCCGGGGATACAACCCCCGAGTCTAGGCTCGGCGCTCGGGCAGATCGGACCGAGAAACGGTCCCACGAGGCCGAACCGAACACAGGCCCACGGGTACGGGTCGGGACGCGACCCTAGTCCCCGTCCCCAAGCCGGCCTTCCAAGGAGCCTGCCGGGTGGTCCCTCCGCCCCGCTGGCCAGACTCGGGCCGGGACGGCCTGGCGCAGCCCGCCCACTGCGGGGCCCACAAGGCGGGCCCGCCCTCTCCCCCCCGCAACTCACCCCGCAGGTCCAGCTCGCGGTCCCACACGGCGTTGGTGTACTGCGCCGCCTGCTCGATCAGCTCCGCCGTCAGCTTCACCATCCCGCCGCTTGTCTTCTCCAGGCCCGCGGCGCCCGGGACTTCCCGCCAGACAGTCCTCTCGGCGGGTTTCAGACACACTTCCCGTCATGCTCCGCGGCACAAACAGACGCACTTCCCGGCGTACCTATCGAACGAAGCCAGACACACTTTCCAGCATGCCCCGCGACTGACGCAAGACGCACTCCCCGACATGCCCCGCGCCACCGCTAGACGCGCTTCCCGGCGTGCCCCGCGCGCTACTCAAGACACACTTCCCGGCATGCCCCGCACCGACACAGACGCACTTCCCGGCATGACGCGCGCCGCCGTTAGACGCACTTCCCGGCGTGCACCGCTCCCATTGCCAGGTACACTTCCCAGCGTGCCTTTCGTCCGCCTGCAAGCAGCATAAATTGGTCGAGTCGGGATACTATACGTGCGCCGCTCGGCGTCCAGGCCGCAACAATGGAAGAGCTCGGCTCCCGTTCTCTTGCGGTTCGGAGGTCCTGGCGCCTCGGCTACGTCCCCGGTTCTGGTTGCGTTCCGGGGGGCGTCCTGCAGCCTGGAGGGGCCCCGATTGCAGACATTTGTACCCGCTGGGGAAGCAAAGGGTTAAAGCACTGGAGTGCTGAACAGGTTCCACGAGGAGGACTGGCGGGAAAGGAAGACTAAAGGCGAAGTGTGCCTCTCACGGGAACGGGGTGTGAGCGGGGCTCTGCCGCCTGCGAAGGGCGTTGCTGGGACAACGGGCAGCATGTGGATCCCGTCAGAGACGCATCCGCGTGAACGTCCCGCTTCTGATGGTTGTGCAGGAGAAGGCCCTGGTTCATAGGAAATTGCCCCTGACGTATGTGGGAGAAAAAAATTGAAATATTTGGGGGCTCACAGGGTATCACACGGGGAGGTTCAGATTGCTCACAAAGAGGTCTCTGTGCTAATAACTTTCCTGTAGTTTTGCCTTGTGATCGCCTAAAAAAACAAAAACGACGCAATTCCAGAGATGTCCACAAGGCGGCGCCCTCAGACCACAGAAGTGGTTTTACCAGCTGTACCGGTTAATCCCCATTGAGTTACTAGTAATGGACTAAAACTTCCCGCAAATGCTCTTTTTTTCTTTTTTGGCACTAAATTAGACATTTGTAGGAGTAAAAATATTTATGATGTTAACATCTTCAGGAAATTTTACATAAGTTTTGAAGCTTGTCGTCAATAGAACAAAATAGCATACATATCGAATCATATATATAGTAACATATGTGTGCTGGTGCTTGCCATTTCGCTTGCTGGGCTTTCAAAAAGGTTTTTTGTTTTTGTTTTTTTTAATATGTTATTGATCTCAGAGGGGAAGGGAGAGAGAGAAACACCAATGATTAGACAAAACCATTAATCGGCTGCCCCCTGCACGCCCCTCCCTGGGGATGGAGCCCACGACCCGGATGTGCCCTGACCGGGAATGGACCCGTGACCTCCCGGTTCATAGGTCGAAGCTAAACCACTGAACCGCACCGGCCGGGCGCTCCCACGTGTAGTCGCTGTGCCCAGGAAAGGAAGACTCCGTGGCTGTGGGCTGTTAACTCTTTTATTAACTTAGGGTTAACACTGCGTTTGCTCTGAGTGTGTCCTGGGTTCCCTCCACCCCTGTGGGGGGGGCCCCCCCCCAACTCCCGGGGACACGTCGGATGCGCGATGGTCCGAGGGGGGCGCGGGACACCACGGAGACGTACAAGCTGGAGAAGAGGTTTAAGGCAAAGGCCGCTCCCGGTCCCAGGAGCCGATCGGTGCATTTCCGGGGAAATATCGGGGCTCTGTCCACAGGACCCCCCCTCGGGGAGAACCGGAGCAGGCAGCTGACCGACACGCCCCACAGCTTGGCAGCAGGAGGCCCCGCGTGCCGTCTGGCGCACAGTCCGGGCGGAGGACCCGGTCCCCAAGGCCATTCCACGCGCCATCCACGGGCCCGGCTCACCCGCGGCCGCAGGGGACGGCCGGGTCCCTGGGACAGGCACCGGCTGGCTGGCTGCGGGGACGCCCCAGGGACCCTGCTCGGCGGCGGCGGGGAGACCCCGAGACGTGGACGGACGTGGTGCCGGCCAGCAGCGTACTCCTCGGAGGTGGGGGGGCCGTGGGCTCCGACTTTCTCGGGCGTCGTGGCCATTTCAAACGCCACGGACGATGCAGACACAGACCCGGCCCCCCCACCTGCCCCAGGTCACACAGTTCACGCCCCCAAACCGGACCGAGCCGTCCCCGTCCCGACGGAGCAGCAGCTGCGCGGCTGGGCCGGGCGTCACGCGTGGGAACGGCCGTCCCGCCAGCCGGACCGGTGGCGGCCGAGGTTGACCTTGGAGATGCTCGAAGCCCGGCGAGAAGTGAGCGGCGAGGCCACGTGCTTGCCATTCGCTTTGGTCTGAAGATTCGGTAAACGCGGGGTTTCCCAGGCAGGGCCCCAGGGTGCCCATTGGGGTGCGCCGGAGGGGACGTGGCCGTAGGGACCCCCTGGGGGCCGCCACCCATCGGGCCGGGCGCCCACAGCGGCTGCGGCCACCGGCCCTGGCCCCGCGGGAGGTAAAGCTGTCAGAGGCGGGGCGCGGCCCCGGAAACGGGCTCCGGCCCTCAGTCTGGAGGCGAGCGGATCGATGGACGGACGGACGGACGGACGGACGGAGGGACGGGAGCGGCCTGGCCTCCGCCCCTACCCGGCCCGGAGGCACGTGCGGCAGCAGAACTGGATGAAGAGCTTGCGCTCACACAGCCGGTTGGACTTCACCATCTCACAGAAGGTCTCGTCCGCTGGGGAGAGAGGAGGGGCCCGGTCAGACTTGGGGGCGAGGGGGTCCCGCCCGCGGCCCGGCCCGCCCGCTCACCGTTGCTGCAGGTGTGGTTGGCGACGCACGAGGCCCCCAGCTGCGTGAGGCCGGCCTTGCAGCGGCTGCAGTTGCGGCTGGAGCCCTCGCAGCTCAGGCAGTTCTCGTCGCACCTGTCGGGGGACACGCAGGGGACAGGGGTTCCCGCGGCTGGAGGGGGACCAGGCCCCCCGCTCCAGGAGGTCCCGGATCCGGTCCCCATCAGGGCACACGCCGGGGTGCAGGCTCGATCCCCAGTGAGGGCCGTGCAGGAGGCGGCCCCTCCATGATTCTCTCGCATCACGGATGTTTCTCTCCCTCCCTCTCCCGTCCTCTCTGTAATCAATAATCAATAAAAATAAATAAAAAGACGGACAGCCCTGACCGGTGTGGCTCAGTGGATAGAGCATCGGCCTGTGGACTGAAGAGTCCCAGGTTCGATTCCGGTCAAGGGCATGGACCTTGGTTGCGGGCACATCCCCAGTAGGGGGTGTGCAGGAGGCGGCTGATGGATGTTTCTCTCTCATCGATGTTTCTGACTCTCTCCTTCTCCCTTCCTCTCTGTAAAAAATCAATGAAATATATTTTAAAAAATGTTTTAAAAAGACGGACAGACGGGCACGTACCTCCGGCAGACTCTGTGGGGCAGGCCGGGCATCGCCTCGGGGTAGTAGCCCTCGCCGCAGGCGGGCACGCACGTCCAGTCCCGGAAGTGCAGGGTGCTGGCGCAGTGGATGCATTCCTCCCTGCTGGGGCCTGGGGGGAAAGGGGGTGTAGGAGCCGACATCAGGGACAGCCCCCCAACTCCTGCCCAGGCCCAGGGTCCAGAGGCCAAGACCCAGCCAGGTGCCCAGGTGCCCACCTTGTGCCCTCGCTGGGCCCTCCCCATCCTCACCCACTAGGGGGCAGCACACACCCGTTTCACGTGGAGGCCAGAGCCCAGCTCCGCACAGCCTGGCAAGGTCATGGCTCCCCCCACTCCCCCACCCACTCTCCGGCAAAGAGAGGGGAAAAAATGTGAAAAAAGAAAACAAAAAAACTATGTATATTTAAAAAAGGAACTAAAAAACAACCAGAAGTTCACGGCCCCGTTTCCAAAGGCTTCCTTTCCCAGCAGGCCCTGCTCCTGCGACAGCCTCCCCATGTGGCTCCGCCCACTGAAATGGGGCGGGACCCGAATGGAACCCTGACCTCCTGGTGCATAGGGGGACGCTCTAACCACTGACCAACACCGGCCGAGCCCCAGAACCTTTGCATCTTCCCCAATTCACCCTTCACGCCTACACACAGCACCCCCACCCCCCATCTTGGTATTTGATGCCACAAACCTCACAACCTCACGGCCACCCAGGAGGTCCTACGGCTTCCTCAGGTCCAAGAGAGGGGAGCCACCCATCCACCTCCCAGGGAACCCGGGTTCCAGGACTGTTGGCCCCAGGACCCCGAGGCCCGTGCGGCGATGCACTCACCCACGCAGGTCTTGCAGGTGGGGTGGCACTGCCCGCACCGGATCAGCTCCGAGTCCACGTAGGTGCCCAGCTCACAGTTGGGAATGCAGCGACCCCACACTAGGCTGTTGGTGGGTAAAAATGACAGTTAAAAAACCACTACGTATTTATTGATTTTGGAGAGGAAGGGAAACATCAACGATGAGAATCATGGATCGGCTGCCTCCTGCACGCCCCCCACTGGATGGGGATGGAGCCTGCCACCCCGGCATGTGTCCTGACCAGGAAACGAACTGGGACCTCCTGCTTCCTAGGACGACGCTCTAACCACTGAGCGACACCGGCCAGGGCTGTAACTTTTTTTTTATTCTGCCCTCCCCCCGCCCCATGCTTGTCTCCAAGACCTGAAACTGACAGCCACCATCAGTCAGTCAGTGTGGTGGCCGTGGGGCTGCTGTCGCACTGGAATGGAACCCGTGAGCCACGGCACGCCCACGGGTCACGAACAGTGCTGTGCAGTACTCGTGTGTAAGGGGGCCCTTCCTCTGTGGCGGCGAAAACAAACAGGAGACTTGTGCGTTTTTAAGAAGAAATCACAGGGGCGTTTAAAACCTTTAACCCTTTTCCAGCTCGTCTCCCTCCGCAGTCCTCTGTCCGCACCGGCCGGTAAGGTCGGGGCCGGGCAGGGAGTTGTTACCAAGGACGCACGGTCACCGGGTCATCTCCTACCTCAGTAGGTCAGCGACTTGAGCGACGCCAGCGGGTCCAGGTCACCCTGTGGGAGGGGAGCAGACCTGAGACGCTTCGCACTGCGGCTGCCTCGGGGCGAGGACCCCCTCGTCCTGTCCTCCCGCTCCGGCGCCCGACCGGCTTCTGGCGAACAAGCGGACGGACCCCCTGGAGCTTCTGCAACTGGGAGGCTGCTCTCCCGACACCCCGAGTGACAGAGTGGCGTGACTTTATTTTATTTTTAAACATTCTCTCAGTGATTTCAGAGAGGGGAAGGGAGCGGTAGATGCGCAACCACTGAGCCACAGTGGCGGGCCAGAGAGGCATGGTGTTAGGACCCACGCTCCTGGAGGCTGTCGGGGCTCTTCCTGGCCCCCCACCCCGTCTGAGGGAACGAAGAAAAGGAGAAACTCCGTGTAGGACAAACCTGCCTCGCACCGTGGCTTCTGCTGGCACAGACGGACAACTGTTCCGCAAGGGAATGGTGAACGCAAGAGAACCCGCCCTTTTCCAACCTGGGTTGCGGGCACATCCCAGTAGGGGGTGTGCAGGAGGCAGCTGATCGATGTTTCTCTCTCTCTCTCCCTCTCCCTTCCTCTCTGTAAAAAATCAATAAAAAAATGTATTTAAAAAAAAAAAGAAAAAGAAAAAAAGGCAATAGGTGCCCGGCCTGTGTGGCTCAATAGTTGAGTCTTGAGTCCGGAACCAGGAGGTCACAGTTTAATTCCCGGTCAGGGCACAGGCCAGGGTCGTGGGCTCGATCCCCAGTGTGGGGCGTGCAGCCAATCAATGCTTCTCTCCCTCACTGATGTTTGTATCTCTCTCTGCCCCTGCCTCTCTGAAATCACTGAAAACCAGGAAAATGTCTTCTTTAAAGAGGAAACGTGCAGGTGGGACGGGCAGCGGGCACGGCGTTTCCGCTGGGGAGCAGACCGCTGGCCCGGCAGACACTCACCATATCCTGTTGTTGTTCACCAGGAGGGTCTTCAGTCTCCTCAGCAGAGGGAAGCCGTCCAGCTTCCGGATTTCATTGTCCGAAAAATCAATCGCGTCGAACTGGTCTAAGGTCGCACCCAGATTCTCGATGACAGGGATTTTATATCCTGTGACACAGAGGGAAGCCCACAGGTATTAATAAAACTGAAAGGTGCTAAAGTACATTAGCAGAGCCCTGACCGGTGTGGCTCAGTGGATAGAGCGTCGGCCTGCAGACTGAAGGGTCCCAGGTTCGATTCCGGTCAGGGGCATGTGCTTTGGTGGCGGGCACATCCCCAGGTGGGGGTGTGTGCAGGGGGCAGCTGATGGATGTTTCTCTCTCATGGATGTTTCTAACTGTCTATCCCTCTCCCTTCCTCTCTGTAAAATATCAATAAAATATATATTAAAAAAAATAAAAAAGTAAAGTACATTAGCAGAATTTCCCGATAATTTGTTTCAAAAAGCCAGCATTCATTTAGAAAGCGTTCACCTAGGCCAGGCCCATGTTGCTCAGTGGTTGGCGTCAGCCCATGACCCAGGCGGTCTTGGGTATGATTCCAGGTCGGGGCCCAGGCCCAGGTTGTGGGCTCGGTCCCCAGTATGGGGCCTGTAGGAGGCAGCCGATCCATGATTCTCTCATCATGGATGTTCCTCCCCCCCACCCCAACCTTTCTAAAAACCCATGGAGGAAGGATTAGCAAAAAGGTAAAGGACAGCAGGACCCGGGGCTCGGTCAGCCAGGAGTCTCCGCCAACAGCAGGGTCAGCAGCAGCTGCTGAGTCCCTGCGGTCCCCGTGGGAGCGAATCCCGGGCACACACTGTCCCGTCTCATCCCCAAGGCTGTGGCTCTTCACCTGCTTCCTAAGTCACCTTCTGATTGGCTGAACAGAGAGCGGCCCGGCCTTCCCACTTCTTTGCTGTTGCTCATCCTCGCCCCAGGACACGTTTCCACCGACTGTTAGAGAGAGTGGGGGGTGCACACGACGCCCCCCACCGGGTCCCGGATTGAGCCTGCCACCCAGGTGCCTGCCCTTGACCTCGAATAAACCCGTGACCTTTCAGTCCACGACCGACACCCTCACCAGCCACGGAGCGACCCCGGCCAGGGCCAGCGTCCTTTCGTTTTTATGAAGTTCCGGTTCGGAGAGGCGGCATTTCACGGCTGAGTGACCGCGGCCGCTGCCCTGGCCCAGGGAGCCCGCCCTCTCTCAGGTCTGAAATGGGCGGGGGGTTGCGGTCGCTTATGTGGGTGCAGCCGCGGCTTGGAGGTGCCCGTTTGCCTTTAACTACGGGAGAAACAGCTGCGGAATCGGCATAGCTCACAGTCCTCACTTCCACGCGGCGCTCTTTTGATGAAAGACAGGCCACCTGATGGGAGGTCTGGGTGACAGGGGACCGGGGCCACGGACGCTGCCAAGGAGGCGCCGGGAAACGATCGCTTCGCCTCACGGACTTGGCTTCCTCCCTGGCTCATCAGAAAGAACGGCCGCGGCCGCTGTGGCCAGGGAGCCCGGGGGTCTCGGGTTCGATTCCGGTCAAGGGCACGTCCCTGGGTTGCAGGTTCGATCCCGAACCCGGGCGGGCCCGTGTGCGGAAGGCAACCAGTCGATGAGTCTCTCTCACATCCATGTTTCTCTCTCCCTCCCTCCCGCTCTCTCTAAAGGGAAGAAAAGAGAAGGACTAGCACGTGCCGTGTCCGTACTCTGACGCCATCACTTGGACGTGTTTCCTGAGAAACAGCCGCTCGCTCGGCGCCGGGGATACAACCCCCGAGTCTAGGCTCGGCGCTCGGGCAGATCGGACCGAGAAACGGTCCCACGAGGCCGAACCGAACACAGGCCCACGGGTACGGGTCGGGACGCGACCCCAGTCCCCGTCCCCAAGCCGGCCTTCCAAGGAGCCTGCCGGGTGGTCCCTCCGCCCCGCCGGCCAGACTCGGGCCGGGACGGCCTGGCGCAGCCCGCCCACTGCGGGGCCCACAAGGCGGGCCCGCCCTCTCCCCCCCGCAACTCACCCCGCAGGTCCAGCTCGCGGTCCCACACGGCGTTGGTGTACTGCGCCGCCTGCTCGATCAGCTCCGCCGTCAGCTTCACCATCCCGCCGCTTGTCTTCTCCAGGCCCGCGGCGCCCGGGACTTCCCGCCAGACAGTCCTCTCGGCGGGTTTCAGACACACTTCCCGTCATGCTCCGCGGCACAAACAGACGCACTTCCCGGCGTACCTATCGAACGAAGCCAGACACACTTTCCAGCATGCCCCGCGACTGACGCAAGACGCACTCCCCGACATGCCCCGCGCCACCGCTAGACGCGCTTCCCGGCGTGCCCCGCGCGCTACGCAAGACACACTTCCCGGCATGCCCCGCACCGACACAGACGCACTTCCCGGCATGACGCGCGCCGCCGTTAGACGCACTTCCCGGCGTGCACCGCTCCCATTGCCAGGTACACTTCCCAGCGTGCCTTTCGTCCGCCTGCAAGCAGCATAAATTGGTCGAGCCGGGATACTATACGTGCGCCGCTCGGCGTCCAGGCCGCAACAATGGAAGAGCTCGGCTCCCGTTCTCTTGCGGTTCGGGGGTCCTGGCGCCTCGGCTACGTCCCCGGTTCTGGTTGCGTTCCGGGGGGCGTCCTGCAGCCTGGAGGGGCCCCGATTGCAGACATTTGTACCCGCTGGTGAAGCAAAGGGTTAAAGCACTGGAGTGCTGAACAGGTTCCACGAGGAGGACTGGCGGGAAAGGAAGACTAAAGGCGAAGTGTGCCTCTCACGGGAACGGGGTGTGAGCGGGGCTCTGCCGCCTGCGAAGGGCGTTGCTGGGACAACGGGCAGCATGTGGATCCCGTCAGAGACGCATCCGCGTGAACGTCCCGCTTCTGATGGTTGTGCAGGAGAAGGCCCTGGTTCATAGGAAATTGCCCCTGACGTATGTGGGAGAAAAAAAATATTTGGGGGCTCACAGGGTATCACACGGGTAACTTCAGATTGCTCACAAAGAGGTGTCTGTGCTAATAACTTTCCTGTAGTTTTGCTTGGTGATCGCCTAAAAAAACAAAAACGACGCAATTCCAGAGATGTCCACAAGGCGGCGCCCTCAGACCACAGAAGTGGTTTTACCGGCCATTTCGCTTGCTGGGCTTTAAAAAAAGGTTTTGTTTGTTTGTTTGAATTATTACAAATAGTAGTACATACGTCTCCTTTTTTTTCCCCAATGACCATCCCCCGGCCTCCCCTACCCCCCAGTACATGCCTTTACCTGCCCCCCCCTCCCGTTTTGTTTTTAATATGTTATTGAACTCAGAGGGGAAGGGAGAGAGAGAGAAACACCAATGATGAGAGAAAACCATTAATCGGCTGCCCCCTGCACGCCCCTCCCTGGGGATGGAGCCCACAACCCGGGATGTGCCCTGACCGGGAATGGAACCGCACGACCTCCTGGTTCCTAGGTCGAAGCTCAACTGCTGAGCCACACCGGCCGGAGGGCATGCGGTGGTTTGAATGGTCTCCTCTGCAGTCAGAGCTCCAAAGAACCGGGACCAAAAGGACGTTTGCTTGAGAGTCGGAGGCCGACTGTCCAGGGACTTGAGGCTCCGGGGCCTCCGGGAGGGACGCTGCTCTCGAACCCTGGCCCTCAGCCTGTGACCCTGCAGCCACCGTCAGGCGGCCCCCAGCACAGGGTCCTCCCAAGACACTCATTTCTCTGCCTCCTGACGTGCCTCCTCCCCGGCTTCCTGCCGCTGCCCTCACTTGACAGGCCGCCCCCACCCGCAGCCCTGCAAGCTGGCACGGTCGCCAGTTTTTCTAAGAGAAAGTAACACATTTTTATTGATTTCAGAGAGGAAGGGAGAGGGAGAGAGAAACATCCATGATGAGAATCACTGATCGGCTGCCTCCTGCACCCCCACACCGGGGATGGAGCTTCGAACCAGGAATCGGACCCGTGACCTCCCGGTTCATAGGGCAAAGCTCAACCACTGAGCCACACCAGCCGGGCGCTCCCAGGTGTAATCGCTGTGCCCAGGGAAGGAAGACTCCTCGGCTGTGGGCTGTTAACTCTGTTAGTAACTTAGGGTTAACACTGCGTTTGCTCCGAGGGTGTCAGGGGTTCCATCCACCCCTGCGAAGGGGTCCCCCAGCTCCCCACATACCCGCGCCGCTCTGCGTCCAGGCCGCAACAATGGAGAGCTCGGCTCCCGTTCTCTTGCGGTTCGGAGGTCCTGGCGCCTCGGCTACGTCCCCGGTTCTGGTTGCGATCCGGGGGGCGTCCTGCAGCCTGGAGGGGCCCCGATTGCAGACATTTGTACCCGCTGGTGAAGCAAAGGGTTAAAGCACTGGAGTGCTGAACAGGTTCCACGAGGAGGACTGGCGGGAAAGGAGGACTAAACGCGAAGTGTGCCTCTCACGGGAACGGGGTGTGAGCGGGGCTCTGCCGCCTGCGAAGGGCGTTGCTGGGACAACGGGCAGCATGTGCATCCCGTCAGAGACGCATCCGCGTGAACGCCCCGCTTCTGATGGTTGTGCAGGAGAAGGCCCTGATTTATAGGGAATTGCCCCTGACGTATTAGAGAGAAAAAAATTGAAATATTTGGGGGCTCACAGGGTATCACACGGGGAGGTTCAGATTGCTCACAAAGAGGTGTCTGTGCCAGTAACTTTCCTGTAGTTTTGCCTTGTGATCGCCTAAAAAAATAAAAACCGCGCAATTCCAGAGATGTCCACAAGGCGGCGCCCTCAGACCACAGGACTGGTTTTACCAGCTGTACCGGTTAATCCCCATTGAGTTACTAGTAATGGACTAAAACTTCCCGCAAATGCTCTTTTTATCTTTTTTGGCACTAAATTAGACATTTGTAGGAGTAAAAATATTTATGATGTTAACATCTTCAGGAAATTTTACATAAGTTTTGAAGCTTGTCGTCAATACACAAAATAGCATACATATCGAATCATATAACATATGTGTGCTGGTGCTTGTCATTTCGCTTGCTGGGCTTTCAAAAAGGTTTTGTGTTTTTTTTGTTTTTTTTTAATATGTTATTGATCTCAGAGGGGAAGGGAGAGGGAAACACCAAGGATGAGACAAAACCATTAATCGGCTGCCCCCTGCACGCCCCTCCCTGGGGATGGAGCCCACGACCCGGATGTGCCCTGACCGGGAATGGACCCGTGACCTCCCGGTTCATAGGTCGAAGCTAAACCACTGAACCGCACCGGCCGGGCGCTCCCACGTGTAGTCGCTGTGCCCAGGAAAGGAAGACTCCGTGGCTGTGGGCTGTTAACTCTTTTATTAACTTAGGGTTAACACTGCGTTTGCTCTGAGTGTGTCCTGGGTTCCCTCCACCCCTGTGGGGGGCCCCCCCCCAACTCCCGGGGACACGTCGGATGCGCGATGGTCCGAGGGGGGCGCGGGACACCACGGAGACGTACAAGCTGGAGAAGAGGTTTAAGGCAAAGGCCGCTCCCGGTCCCAGGAGCCGATCGGTGCATTTCCGGGGAAATATCGGGGCTCTGTCCACAGGACCCCCCCTCGGGGAGAACCGGAGCAGGCAGCTGACCGACACGCCCCACAGCTTGGCAGCAGGAGGCCCCGCGTGCCGTCTGGCGCACAGTCTGGGCGGAGGACCCGGTCCCCAAGGCCATTCCACGCGCCGTCCACGGGCCCGGCTCACCCGCGGCGGCAGGGGACGGCCGGGTCCCTGGGACAGGCACCGGCTGGCTGGCTGCGGGGACGCCCCAGGGACCCTGCTCGGCGGCGGGCATTGGGGCGGGGAGACCCGAGACGTGGACGGACGTGGTGCCGGCCAGCAGCGTACTCCTCGGAGGTGGGGGGGCCGTGGGCTCTGACTTTCTCGGGCGTCGTGGCCATTTCAAACGCCACGGACGATGCAGACACAGACCCGGCCCCCCCACCTGCCCCAGGTCACACAGTTCACGCCCCCAAACCGGACCGAGCCGTCCCCGTCCCGACGGAGCAGCAGCTGCGCGGCTGGGCCGGGCGTCACGCGTGGGAACGGCCGTCCCGCCAGCCGGACCGGTGGCGGCCGAGGTTGACCTTGGAGATGCTCGAAGCCCGGCGAGAAGTGAGCGGCGAGGCCACGTGCTTGCCGTTCGCTTTGGTCTGAAGATTCGGTAAACGCGGGGTTTCCCAGGCAGGGCCCCAGGGTGCCCATTGGGGTGCGCCGGAGGGGACGTGGCCGTAGGGACCCCCTGGGGGCCGCCACCCATCGGGCCGGGCGCCCACAGCGGCTGCGGCCACCGGCCCTGGCCCCGCGGGAGGTAAAGCTGTCAGAGGCGGGGCGCGGCCCCGGAAACGGGCTCCGGCCCTCAGTCTGGAGGCGAGCGGATCGATGGACGGACGGACGGACGGACGGACGGAGGGACGGGAGCGGCCTGGCCTCCGCCCCTACCCGGCCCGGAGGCACGTGCGGCAGCAGAACTGGATGAAGAGCTTGCGCTCACACAGCCGGTTGGACTTCACCATCTCACAGAAGGTCTCGTCCGCTGCGGAGAGAGGAGGGGCCCGGTCAGACTTGGG
Source organism: Corynorhinus townsendii (assembly GCA_026230045.1). Taxonomy (NCBI): domain Eukaryota; kingdom Metazoa; phylum Chordata; class Mammalia; order Chiroptera; family Vespertilionidae; genus Corynorhinus; species Corynorhinus townsendii. The sequence goes on from JAPDVU010000017.1 coordinate 695,836, forward strand.
GGCGAGGGGGTCCCGCCCGCGGCCCGGCCCGCCCGCTCACCGTTGCTGCAGGTGTGGTTGGCGACGCACGAGGCCCCCAGCTGCGTGAGGCCGGCCTTGCAGCGGCTGCAGTTGCGGCTGGAGCCCTCGCAGCTCAGGCAGTTCTCGTCGCACCTGTCGGGGGACACGCAGGGGACAGGGGTTCCCGCGGCTGGAGGGCGACCAGGCCCCCCGCTCCAGGAGGTCCCGGATCCGGTCCCCATCAGGGCACACGCCGGGGTGCAGGCTCGATCCCCAGTGAGGGCCGTGCAGGAGGCGGCCCATCCATGATTCTCTCGCATCACGGATGTTTCTCTCCCTCCCTCTCCCGTCCTCTCTGTAATCAATAATCAATAAAAATAAATAAAAAGACGGACAGCCCTGACCGGTGTGGCTCAGTGGATAGAGCATCGGCCTGCGGACTGAAGGGTCCCAGGTTCGATTCCGGTCAAGGGCATGGACCTTGGTTGCGGGCACATCCCCAGTAGGGGGCGTGCAGGAGGCGGCTGATGGATGTTACTCTCTCATCGATGTTTCTGACTCTCTCCTTCTCCCTTCCTCTCTGTAAAAAATCAATGAAATATATTTTAAAAAATGTTTTAAAAAGACGGACAGACGGGCACGTACCTCCGGCAGACTCTGTGGGGCAGGCCGGGCATCGCCTCGGGGTAGTAGCCCTCGCCGCAGGCGGGCACGCACGTCCAGTCCCGGAAGTGCAGGGTGCTGGCGCAGTGGATGCATTCCTCCCTGCTGGGGCCTGGGGGGAAAGGGGGTGTAGGAGCCGACATCAGGGACAGCCCCCCAACTCCTGCCCAGGCCCAGGGTCCGGAGGCCAAGACCCAGCCAGGTGCCCAGGTGCCCACCTTGTGCCCTCGCTGGGCCCTCCCCATCCTCACCCACTAGGGGGCAGCACACACCCGTTTCACGTGGAGGCCAGAGCCCAGCTCCGCACAGCCTGGCAAGGTCATGGCTCCCCCCACTCCCCCACCCACTCTCCGGCAAAGAGAGGGGAAAAAATGTGAAAAAAGAAAACAATAAAACTATGTATATTTGAAAACGAACTAAAAAACAACCAGAAGTTCACGGGCCCCGTTTCCAAAGGCTTCCTTTCCCAGCAGGCCCTGCTCCTGCGACAGCCTCCCCATGTGGCTCCGCCCACTGAAATGGGGCGGGACCCGAATGGAACCCTGACCTCCTGGTGCATAGGGGGACGCTCTAACCACTGACCAACACCGGCCGAGCCCCAGAACCTTTGCATTTTCCCCAATTCACCCTTCATGCCTACACACAGCACCCCCACCCCCCATCTTGGTATTTGATGCCACAAACCTCATACCCTCACGGCCACCCAGGAGGTCCCATGGCTTCCTCGGGTCCAAGAGAGGGGAGCCACCCGCTCTCCCTCCCCCCCCGGAGAACCCGGGTTCCAGGACTGTTGGCCCCAGGACCCCGACGCCCGTGGGGCGATGCACTCACCCACGCAGGTCTTGCAGGTGGGGTGGCACTGCCCACACCGGATCAGCTCCGAGTCGAAGTAGGTGCCCGGCTCACAGTCGGGAATGCAGCTGCCCCGCGCAAGGCTGTCGGTGGGGAAAAGAAAAAAAAGGGCAGTTCAAAAACCACTGCGTATTTATTGATCTCGGAGAGGAAGAGAGAGGGAGAGAGAGAAACAGCCATGATGAGAGAGAATCACGGTTCTGCACGTCCCCTACTGGATGGGGATGGAGCCCGCGGCCCGGGCCTGTGAACCGTGATCTCCTGGTTCCTGGGTCCATGCTGAACTCGAGCCCGCCGGCCGGACCCCAGGAAAATACTTTCAGAGGAGGCCTCGCAAGTGTGGAGCTTGAGAGAAGAGAGAAAAACCAGAGTCTGATGTGGACAGACGCTTGACCTTTACCCCGAGGATTTAGCTTTCGGTAAACATTGGCCAAGGTACGGCCATTCCACGACAAAAACAAAAAGGGAAACACACACACACACACACACAAAAGCAGAACGCGTGGCCCGCGGGGAGGGGGAAGCAAGGGTCCCACCTGAACCCTTCCTTGCAGACGGTGCATTTCTCGGGGTCGTCGACGCACTTCTTACAGCTGGGGTGGCACTTCAGGCATTTCCTCTGGCCTGGGGGAAAGGAGACGAGAGGGCAGGGCGGAGGAGAATGGGAGCGATCCGATCCGGGCCAGTGGGCCAGGCCCGCCTGGGGAATTCGCCCCAGAAAAGGGGACCCCCGCCCAGCCCGGTGAGGCGGCCGACTCGTAATTTCTATGCCCAGTGACATGCCCCCTTCTTTTTAAACGTAATTTATCGTTTTATTTTTAAATATGTTTCTACTAGAGGCCGGATGCACGAAGATTCGTGCAAGAACGGGCCTTCCTTCTCCTGGCTGCTGGCGCCGCCTTCGCCGCAGCCGGAGCCTCCTTTCCGCCTTCCCACGCTGCCCAGAGGCCTGGAGCGGGTAGGGCGGTGTGGAATGCCACGTCCCACCCCCAGCCACTCAGGCGCCTGTGTATGCAAATTAACCCGCCATCTTTGTTGGGTTAATTTGCATACTCACTCCTGATTGGCTGGTGGGTGTTGTGACGGTACGGTCAACCTGCATCTTACGCTTTTATTAACGTAGATTGATTTCAGAGAGGAAGGGAGAGGGAGAGAGAGAGAGAAACATGAATGATGAGGGAGAATCATGGATGGGCTGCCTCCTGCACACCCCTGACTGGATGGGGATGGGGCCTGCGACCTGGGCCTGTGTCCTGACCGGGAAGTGAACTGGGGCCTCCTGGTTCAGAGGCCGACACCCTAACCACTGAGCAACACCAGCCGGGGCTGCACTTACTTTCCACCGCGTAGAACCCGGCGGGACAGGGGTTCACGCAGGTGCTCATCTCCTGGTGGTGGAAGAAGCCGCGGCGGCAGGACAGGCACTGGGTGGGGCTCCGGCCTGAGCAGGTCTCACAGCCCCTGTGGCACCGGCGGCAGCGTCTGGCTGCTGCGTCCCCGAAGTAGCCCACGGGGCACACGCTCACGCACTTCCTGCCAGAGCCAGAGCAGAGGGCGCCTTCTCCCTCAGCCATGCCCCGCACTCACCCCCGGCCCGGGAAGCTGCCCCCCAAAATCCCCAGCCCCCAGGGGAAAAGGTTAAACCGTTAATGCCTGTTGTCCTTTTTGTTTTTTAAAATAATAGGTTTTTTATTGAATTCAGAGAGGAAGGGAGAGGGAAGAGAGAAAGAGAAACATCCATGATGAGAGAGAATCATGGATCGGCTGCCTCCTGCACGCCCCCTACGGATGGGGATGGAGCCTGAAACCCGAGCAGATGCCCTGGGCCAGGAATCCAACCGGGACCTCGTGGTTCGTAGGTCAATGCTCAACCACTGAGCAACACTGTCCAGGCATCACCAGGATTCTTTTTTATTTTTAAACTAGAGGCCCGGTGCATGAAATTCGTGCATGGGGGGGAGGGGGGAGGAGAGAGGGGGGAGGGTCCTCTCAGCCCAGCCTGCACCCTCTCCAATCCGGGACCCCTTGGGGGATGTCTGACCACTGGTTTAGGCCCGATCCCGGACCTAACCCGGCAGTCAGACATCCCTCTCATAATCCTGGACCACTGGCTCCTAATCTCTCACCTGCCTGCCTGCCTGATTGCACCTTACTGTCCCCCTGCTGATCTGGTCACCCCCAACTGCCCCCCACCCCCCCCGCCAGCCTAGTCGCCCCTCACTGCCCACCCTGCCAGCCTGCTCTCCCCCAACTGCAACCCCCCCACCGGCCTGGTGCCCCCAACTGCTCCCCCTGCCAGCCTGGTTGCCCCTCACTAATCCCCCTGCTGGCCTGGTTGTAGGCAGCCATCTTGTGAGGGTGTGAGGGTCAATTTGCATATTCCCTCTTTATTATATAGGACTAGAGGCCCGGTGCACGAAATTCATGCTTTGGGGGAGAGGGTCCCTCAGCCCAGCCTGCCCCCTCTCACAGACTGGGGCCCAGTGTCGTGTCTGCTGGGCCGGGTACGCTCCCCGAGACGCGTGGTGCGGCTCAGAGCAGGCCCCCAGCCCAGCAGCCCTGCGTTGTGTCTGCAGCCCTCCCTCCCTCCCTCCCTCCCTCCGCGGCTGGGGTGCGGGATGCCCTGGGCGCCGCCATCTTTGTGTCGGAGTGATGGTTCATTTGCATATTACCCTTTTATTCGATTAGATTTTTGTTTTGTTTTTTTCACACAGATTTTTTTTTTCTTATATTATTTTTTCACGCAAATTTTTAAGTAGGGTACCCAGGTGTGTGTGTGTGTGAGGGGGGGGGCTGAGAACATAGCTCAAACCAGACCCCCTTGGCCTTGACCGGTGTTGCTCCGTGGTTAGCACGCCGGTCCAAGCGCTGAAGGGCCTCAGGTTCAATTCCCGGCCGTGGTCTCTCTCACATCGATGTTTCTCTCTCCCTCCCTCCCTCCCTTTCACTCTCTCTAAAAACCAATGGAAAATTACCCTCGGGGGAGGATCAACAAAAAACAAAACACAAAAACAGTTCCCTGGGTGGTACGTGGGCTCCCCACACCGCGGACGGGAGCCCCGCCCTTACCTGCCGGTCTTGGCGCTGCCCAGGCTGAAGTGGACACAGTTGAGGCACTGGTCAGCGCCGGGGCCGTCACAGCCCTTGTCCCCGCACTCCGGGTGGCACATGCCTGAGAGAGACAAGCACCGCCTTTCACCCACGGACACACGGGCTCTGTCTGCGCCGTCCCCCAGGAGGGGCCCTGGGTCAGGCCCAGGAGACACTCCCCCAGGAGCGCGGTGGGCCTGCGGGGCAGGGGCCGTGAGGGGCAGAAAGAGAGTGCGGGGGAACCTGCTGTCGCTAAGGAACAGGAATCACGCTCTGTGAACCGTGGCTGCGTTGTTCTGATGACAAAGGCACGCTCTGGGCTGGGAGCTGCACGTGGGACCGGGGAGCTCACCTGGGAATGCAGCCCGTCCTCCCCACTGGGAGCTGCCTGTGGTCACGGGAAGATGACAGCTCTGCTGCGGAAACCCGAGCCGCCAGCCCTTTGAAGACCCCAGCCCTTTGCATACCCACAGGCCTTTGCAAACCTCCAGCCCCCTTACCTGTAAACTGCCCATCTGGCATAACCCTTAGCCCGACTTCCCATGTGATCTTTGTCCTTCCACCCGCTACCAGCAGCTGGCCTACGGCAGGGGGCAGAGCAGGTGTTTGCGGGTGCCCTGCGGCTCGCCCACGCTGCTGGCGGGACTGGAATCAGCGCTCATGGAGGATTCCACCCTGTCTCTGCGGAACGGGCTCGGGGAGGGACCATCAGCCCGGACCCCTGGATTGTGTCCGGCTGCAAGCAGATCCACCTCACCCTCCCTCGGGCTGGCGTGGGGCCTGTCCCGGCCGCAGCCCGCCGCCCCCCCCACACTGAGCTATCCCTCCTGCTCTAGAAGTGCCTGGGGAAGCCCTGTCTGCCCGGGGAGGGGCCCGGGGCCATTCTGAAGGGGTCAGTTAGCGTCTTTAGAAAGAAAAAGAAAGCAGGCCTCCTGTCAGGTCTGTGTGATTGGAGGCGGTGGGAGCCGGCCGGCAGCAAAGGGGGCAGCAAAGGGACGGAGGGGAGGACAAGGGGCCCATTCTCTGCGCACAATGGGGCTTTGCTGGCTTCTCTCCTCCCCAAAGGGCCTGGGACCCTCCCCGCGGGCAGGTTCATTCTGCTTCCCTCCCCGAGGGTTTGATGTTGGCACTGGGAGGGGGGGAGGTCCCCTTTCTAGGGGGGGTGAACCCCTATCTAAGGGGTGTTTGTCCCCGGGGACGCGCTGACTGCACCTCGTGGCCCGGGGTCACCTCAGCGGTGAGCCTCCTCGTCCAGAGCTCACAGCACAGGACACAGCCACCCTTCACGCGCCCCCCACTCCTCACCCCGACCCTCAGCCCTCACCCCCTGACCCTCCCCTCACGCCAGCCTATCTGTGACGGGAAGCCCACGCCCATGTGATCTGACTCCTGTCCACCCTGGCCCAGCCCATTCCCGGGGGAATCCTCAGAAATCCAGCTCCCTCGCACTGTTTTCGCTGAAAACACACCCGGCTGCCCCCTTCCCAGCCCGCGGCCTGGGAGTGGCCCTGGGGACACACGGCCTTGCCCCCCCATACTCCCCCCCTCCCCGCAGTGACTTCTCCGGAGCCCAGGGCGTCTCGTCTGATACAGTGAACAATGTCCTCAGTCATGCAGCTCTCCTCCCCCTCCCCCTCGCTTATTTTTAAAAAATATATTGTTATTGATGTCAGAGAGGAAGGGAGAGGGAGAGAGAGAAACATCCGTGATGAGAGAGAATCAGGGACCGGCCGCCTCCTGCACGCCCCCTCACTGGGGATGGAGCCCGCAACCGGGCCTGTGCCCTGACCGGGAATCGAACCTGCGGCTCCCGGTTCCTAGGTCGACTCTCCACCACGGAGCCACGCCGGCCGGGCCTTCTCTCCCTCTCCCCCTCCTCTTCTTCCTCCAAGCCCCTCCCCCTTTGCCCTTCACACCATGAAATCCTCTGTGGCTCTTGTAGCTGCTACTACTGGCCTGTCCCTCTGGCCCTGAGAAGTGGGGGCCTTCTGAGCCTCAGAAACACGCCCTCACCCCACAGACACCCCCCTCTACCCATCCAGGCCACACTCGGGGGCTGCAGACCAGCCTTACAGTGAGATTCCCGGTGGTACAAGGTTAGCGTCGGCAGCAGATTTTATAGGGGGGGGGGTGGGGGGTGGGTGGGTGTGGTGGTGAAAAAAAACAGCGCGTTCATTTATGAATAATCACTGAATCTGATTTATAAATCACCGGGGGAAACAGAGCCGATTAGCCCATTCATCATTCCACGGTCCATGTTAAAGGGAATTGAAATGGAATCGCCCATCATTTATGCTCGAGATGCAAGGGGGGGGGAGGTAGGGTGGGGAGGGAGGGGGGAGGCTCCATGGTGTCACCTCCCGCCCCCGATCCCTGAAGCGATTACGTGACTCAAAGCATCAAGGGTGTCGGAGAGCACCCGCCACGCGTCACGCAGCTGGCGTGCCGAGCGCAGGAAGATGTGCCCAACCAGAAACGCAGAGTTTCTCGCCCATCGCTGGGGGGTGGTCCCGGGGGAAGGAGCAGCTAATCATGTGGGCAGGGTCTGAGGCCCTCGCCCTGCGGCTGGACAGCGGGCTGAGCCGGGGTGGGGGTGGGGGGGGGCCGCCTGGCAACGGAGGACAGAGCTGGGCCTGGCCGGCTCCGTGGCTGAGCGTCGACCTGTGAACCAGGAGGTCACGGCTCGATCCCCGAACAGGGCACAGGCCCGGGTGGCAGGCTCCATCCCCAGCAGGGGGCGTGCAGGAGGCAGCTGGTGGATGTTTCGCTCTCACATTGACGTTTCTCTCTCTCTCTCTCTCTCTCTCTCTCTCTCTCTCTCCCCCTCTCTCCTTCTCGCTCTAAAAAAATCAATTAAAAAATACTTGGGGGAAAAATAAGTATCCACAACAAGGCATCTTTACTTTCTGGGCGACGCTGCAGCGGCGTCATGGGCCTGGAAACCCAATCGTGGGTTTTAAAAAAAAAATATATATATATATATTTATTGATTTTTTTTTTTACAGAGAGGAAGGGAGAGGGAGAGCGAGGTAGAAACCTCGATGAGAGAGAAACATCCATCAGCCGCCTCCTGCACGCCCCCCCCGACTGGGGATGTGCCCGCCACCCAGGTCCGTGCCCTTGACCGGACTCGAACCCGGGACCCTTCCGTCCGCAGGCCGACGCTCCATCCACGGAGCCACACCGGCGAGGGCCCATCCTGGGTCTTTATCGCAGCCCTCGAGGCCGGTCAACATCTCCTCCTCGTTGCGACCCCACCCGCCTGGGCCCCCCTGAGGACTCCTGGTCCTCGCCACGTTCTGGCCACAGGGACGGAGAGTGGGTGGATTTGCGAGGGTCAGGCCGTGAGATGGGAGCCCGGCTGGAGGCCCCTGCACCACGCCCGGGGCAGGTTCGGTTCTGGTTGGGCACAGAGAGGACCCTCGATTTCCCGGCTGGGGCGAGGGGACGTACTTACTAGCCGGACGCATACTTACGGGTCTGTGAAACGCTAGGAGGGCCCTGGGAGGACCGAGCTGTGTGGGTGCAAATCAGCAGCGTTACGGCGGCTCCCGGACGCGGAGCAGCCCCCGTCCGGACCCCCCGCGTCAGCCGGGAAGAATCCCACGATTGTTTTTGTTTTTAAATATTTTTTAAAAACTTGATGTCAGGGAGGAAGGGAGAGGGAAACTGAGACAGAAACATCCATGTGGAGAGAGAATCATGGATCGGCTGCCTCCTGCACGCCCCACCCTGGGGATCGAGCCCGCACCCCGGGCCTGTGCCCTGACCGGGAATCGAACCCTGACCTCCCGGTTCCTAGGTCGACGCTCCATCCCGGAGCCACGCCAGCCGGGCCAGCCCCACGAATTCAGAGCGGAAAAACCAGCCCTAGCTGGTGTGGCTCCGTGGATAGGGCATCGGCCTGCGGACCAGAGGGTCCCGGGTTCGATTCCGGTCAAGGGCGCGTCCCTTAGTTGCAGGCTCCTGGGCAGCCCGGGTCCTGGTCGGGGCGTGTGCAGGGGGCAACCCGTCCATGGGTTCTCTCCCATCGATGTTTCTCTCCGTCTCTCCCTCTGTCTCCCACTCTCCCTGAAATCCGATGGGAAACTATCCCCTCGGGGGAGGAGGCACAAGACAAAACAAGAAAAAACCCAGCGGAAATCCAGTCCTCGGGAGAGGCAGGCGTGCCCCCTGGCGTCAGGCGCGTTACCTGTATAGTCCTCCTCGTCCTCCGGGGCCTCGGCTGGGGCGGGCGGGCGGGCGGCCTTGGGCGGCTCCAGGCCCGGGGTGGACAGCTCCAGCATCCGGGAGCGGGACTGGTGCTGGCTAAAGGTGTGGTAGGGGTGCTCCGCCGTGCCGTACAGGACGAGGCTCCACTCCTTCAGCTTCCCTGCGGGGCAACCCAGCCAGCCAGTCAGGGACCCGCCCACGGCACCCGCTCCCGCTGGGCCAGCGTGGGGGATGCTGCAGGCCTCTGAGCTTGGAGAAAACACTCCCGTGCTAATACACCTGAGGGTACAGCCTCCCAAAAGGGTGACTTTAAAGGTATTTTTATGATGGGTTTCAGAGACGAGGGACCAAGAGGGACCGAGAGAAACATCCACGAGGAGAGAGACTCACTCATCAGCTGCCTCCCGCACGCCCCCTCCCGGGCATCGAGCCTGCAACCCAGGCAGGTGCCCGACCGGGACTCCAACTGTGACCTGCTGGTGCCTCGGTCGACACTCAGCCGCTGAGCCACACCGGCTGGCTATGCTGTGGTCTTTGGTTTTAATAAAAAGGAAGTCTCTTTTCCACGCCTGAACCCCTGCCTCCCCTCCAGCCCCTCCTGCTGGCTTCTTGGAATCCACTCTTCCCCGTTTTACTGCGACCTAGTGGACGCATGGCCCTGAGCACGCTTAAGGCGTTCGGCGTAATGACGTGGCTCCGGCACATTGCACAGTGCTCACCACCATGCCTTTGGTTACAGCCACCGTCTCGGTTAGACACACACATTCACACATACACACTCACACTCACACACACACACACACACTCACACACACACACACACTCACACACACACACATATTCACACACACACACACTTACATACACAACACACACACACATTCACACACTCACACACACACTCACACATACACACACACACTCACACACACACACACACACTCACACTCACACACACACACACACACACACATTCACACACACACACACACACACTCACACATACACACTCACACACACACACACACACACTCACACACACACACATTCACACACACACACACTCATACACACACGCACACACACACACACACTCACACACACACATACACAACACACACACACATTCACACACATTCACACACACACACACACACTCACACATACACACACACACACATACACACACACTCACACACACACTCACATACACTTTCACACACACACACTCATACACACACGCACACACTCACACACACACTCACACACACATACACAACACACACACACACTCACACACACACTTACATACACAACACACACACACACTCACACACACACACAACACACACACATGCACACACACACTCACACACACTTACATACACAACACACACATGCACACACTCACACACACACTCACACATACACACACACGCACACTCACACTCACACACACACGCACACTCACACACACATGCACACACACATACACACACTCACACACACATACACACACACACTCACACACACTCACACACACAAACACACTCACACACACACTCACACACAAACACACACACACACACTCACACTCTCACACACACACACACACACGCACACTCACGCGAAGAGAGAAAGGTGTTGCTGTTTTTTCCCCTTCTGATGAGAACTCGTTGGATCTACAATTTTGGTTTCTTGAAACTCTCTCTGCTCGCTCTCCCTCCACGTGGGGCTCACGGACCCTGAGCCGGGCAGCCCCTCCGGCGTGCCTCACCGAGACGGCATCCGACAGGAAGGATCTGATCTTAGTGCCTGGGCCTTGGGCGCAAACTGCACTCAGACGACAGCTGATGGGGCCTGGGCTGTGCTGGAGCCATACCCTGCCCCCCCCTTCATTACAGATGGTCACCCCGAGTGCACATGCCCCGGCGGCTCGGTGGCTCGGAAATGCAGCTTTTCCCACCCTGAGGGGTGAGGGCGGGTGAGATCACGGACCCGGGACGGTGGGCGGCACCTGTGCCGGCGGGGACTCGGTCACGGCGGGCTGGGACTGTTTCAGGGAAATGGCCACAGAACGTCTCAATCGGCCCTCTGGCCCCGCCGGTGCGGCTCAGTGGTGGAGGGTGGACCTAGGGGCCTGGAGGTCACGGTTTGATCCCCGGTCAGGGCGCACACACTAAGCGAGACGACAAATCGGTGCCTCGCTTCCTGTCCTCCCCGCTTCCTCACTCTTCCATGGGAATGCACTGTGGAGCGAGGGCTAACAAAAACGGTTTTTTAAATGCCATCTTTAAGAAAAAGGAGAGAGAGAGAGGGAGAGAGAGAAAGGCCCAGAAGAATCAAGGGATCTGTTTCAGGCGAACGCCCGGGCGGGCGCTCTTCCCCGCCGCGGTGCCGTGACCCTGAGCTGCCGAGTTCACCGCAGAGGTTCGGGCGGGAGGGGTAAACATGGCTCCTCCGTGTACTTACAAAAACATAAAAACAGACAGGCACGCTTTCAAAGAGTGGATTTTACGGTCCAGGCACTGCATGTCCATAAAGCCGTGCTATGACAGACTGTATAAACACACACACACACACACACACACACACAGAAATGCCAACCTCTGCCCAATCAATTTAACACGTAGTTAAACCCCCCCCCATGCAGCCCGGCCGGCGTGGCTCCGTGGCTAGAGCGTGGGCCCTTGGATGGAGGCGTCCCGGGTTCGATTCCGGTCAACGCAGCTGCCTCGGTGGCAGGCTCCATTCCCGGCGCCGGCTGGGGTGCGTTCCAAGGCAACCCACCCACGTGCTTCTCTCACATGGATGTTTCTCTCTCTCTCTCTCTCTCTCTCCCCCTCTTCCCTCCCTCTAAAAATCAACGGAGCCATCGCCGGTGTGGCTCAGTGGATAGAGCGTCGGCCTGCGGACGGAAGGATCCCAGGTTCGATTCCGGCCAAGGGCACACGCCTGGGTTGCGGGCTAGATCCCCAGGAGGGGGCGTGCAGGAGGCAGCCCATCCATGATTCTCTCTCATCATGGATGTTTCTCTCTCTCTCTCTCCCTCTCCCTTCCTCTCGGAAATCAATAAAAATATATTAAAAAAAATAAAACAAGTCACCCAGGAGAGGCTAATTTCTCCTGCCTCTTTTTTATTTTTAAAGCCTCACCCGAGGGTATTTTCCCCTTGATTTTTAGAGAGAGAGGAAGAGAGAGGGAAAGACAGCGAGAAACATCGATGTGAGAGGCACACTGTCGACTGGTGGCCTCCGGCATGTGCCCCGACCAAGGCCTGGGTTGGGGAGAAGCCTGCAACCGAGGTCTGTGCCCTGGACGGGAATCGAACCCGGGACCCTTCGGTCTGCCGGCGGGCGCTCTATCCACTGAGCTAGACCGGCCAGGGCAGACGATTCGTTTTTGTTTTTGTTTTGTTTTTTTAAAGGTTTAAAGCTAGGGATATAAACCGAGTCCAATGTGCCAGAGGTGGCATTACTGGAGCCCGCTTATCACTCAGCCGCCTTGATTGCCTCATAAACCCCAGGTCTTATCTGAGATTTGGAAACTTTTTACTCAGCTGCCACTGGCATGGAGCTGGCTTTTTTTTGTTTTTGTTGTTGTTGCTGGACATCGAACAGTCAGAGATTGAGCAAGTAAAATAGAGCACAGAACACTCCGGGGGATGGCCTAGAGCCATCGGAACGGAGTTGGCTTAAAAACGAAACAAAACAATTAAGTTGTAGAGATTTGAGGGGGAGCCCAGCCGGTGTGGCTCAGGGACTGAGCATCAACCTATGACCCAGGAGGTAAGGGTTCGATTCCCGGTCAGGGCACGTGCCCGGGTTGTGGGCTCCATCCCCAGTAGGGGGCGTGCAGGAGGCAGCCGATCCATGATTCTCTCTCATCACGGATGTTTCTCTCTCTCTCTCCCTCTCCCTTACTCTCTGAAATCAGTGAAAACGTATTTTTATTTTTTTTAAGTTTTTAAATGAGCTTATTTATTCTTTTAATCCTCACCCGAGGATACTTTCCCATGGATTCTTAGAGAGAGTGGGAGCGAGAGGGAAAGACAGAGAGAAACATCCGAGACAGACACATTGATGGGTTGCCTCCTGCTTGCACTGTGACCAGGGCCTGGGCCAGGGAGGAGCCTGCAACCGAGGTACGTGCCCTGGATCGGAATCGAACCCGGGACCCTTCAGTCCGCAGGCTGACGCTCTCTCTATCCACTGGGCCACACCCGCTAGGGCAATAAAAACATATTTTTACAAAATGATGAAAATTGTGAAGTGTGCATTGTGTGCCTTTTACCTTCATCTACACTAATAAAAGAGCAAGCTGCAAATCGACCGTACCTTCGCGACGCCCACCAGCCAATCAGGAGTGAATATGCAAATCAACCCAACAAAGATGGTGGATTAATTTGCATATGCAGGCACCGAGTGGCCAGGGGCAGAGCGGGACGCTTGTGTCGTCACCATGGCGACGATGCAGGCATTCTGCACTGCCCCAGCTGCTCCGGGCCTCTGGGCAGCGTGAGAAGGCAGAAAGGCGGCTCTGGGCCGGAGCGAAACAGCGGCTCCGGCAGCCAGGGGAAGGAAGGCCTATTTTTGCACAAATCTTTGTGCATCGGGCTTCAGTTTAAAAAAATAAAAAGGGCTAGAGACGTCATAGTGAAAGCAAAGCGCTCGAGCCGACAGACGGGCCGAGAGAGGAACGTGGCGCCTCTGACCTTGCTTCTCCGGGTTGCGGACCTGCGACGGCATGTCCTGAATCTCCAGCGTCCACTCCCCCTCGGCCTTCTCTCCCCAGCAGTGCACCGTCATGAACTCCCAGTTGGAAAACCCTTCGTTGGAGTGGTCCAGCAGTCTGCGAGGGGAGACCGCAGTCAGGACACGGGAGTGGGTGAGGGGGCTGGAAGGGGGCGGGGGTGGGGGATGGGGGACCAGGGCAGCAGGTGTGAGGACAGCCCTCGTCGACGTCGTCGATGTCGGAGGCGAAGGGGCAGGTAAGACCCTGACTGCTGACGGCTGCCCCACTCTAAAATTTCTTTGAAATTTTATTTTTTATTTTTATTTATTATTATTTTTTAAAAATATATTTTATTGATTTTTCACAGAGAGAAGGGAGAGGGATAGAGAGTTAGAAACATCGATGAGAGAGAAACATCGATCAGCTGCCTCCCGCACACCCCCTACTGGGGATCGAGCTCACAACCCGGGCTTGTGCCCTGGACCGGGAATCCAACTCAGGACCCTTCAGTCCACAGGCCGACGCTCCATCCACTGAGCCACACCAGCCAGGACTAACAATACATATTTTAAAAAAATGTGTTTTCTACGACGTGAGATGCAATTCTCGGTCGGCGCGGGCGGGCGGGGATTTCTCCGACCATCCCCTGTAGGAAAACGCTGATCGGGGAGCCTTCCTGGCCCAGCAAATAGCGAGGGCAAGGGGGGCACCTCTGCTTTCTTCTGAGAGGCGGCCAAGGGCAGACCGGGTTCCCCACGTGATGATGCCACGCGGAGTCCAAGGCCCAGGGGACAGAACAAATGGTCTTTGAAAGGCTGTGGTACTGAGGCGTGTAAACTCCCTCCCCGGGAAAGGAAAAAAAAAAACCTGGCACGTAGAGAAAGCTGACGACTGAAGCGAGATGTGGAGCCCAGGCCAAGGCCAGAGCCTACAATCACACCATCTGCCTCGGGGGCCGGGGGAGGGGGAGGCATGCCAACGCCCAGGGGCTCACACGGCTGCCACGCGGCCTCGGGCGGGTTGACAGCAGTGCCCTGCACAAGAGGGGAAATCCGGGCCCCCCCCCAGGACTCTGCTAAGAATCCGGGGGCTCTGACGCTGGGGCCCTGGAAGGTTCTCGAAGGTCAGGCAGGCGACGTGAGCCGGACAGAAGGGCAGCCAGGAGCCTGTGCCGGGAATCGCACCCGGCATTTTCGTCTATGGGGGGGTGGGGGGTGGGGAGGACCTTGCTTCTGCCAAGGGCCATCGGGATATTTATAACATCGTCGCTTGCGGGCCACCCACAGTCACCCACTTCAACATAAGCCTGCTTGCCCAGCTGGTCTGGCTCAGTGGATTGAGCATCGTTCCACGAACCAGGAGGTCACGGGTTTGATTCCTGGTCAAGGGCACAGGCCTGGGTTGTGGGCTCGATCCCCAGGAGGGGGCGTGCAGGAGGCAGCTGATCCATGATTCCCTCTCCTCATGGATGTTCCTCTCTCTCTCCCCTCTTCCTTCCTTTCTGAAATCAAAACAAATAAATTTAAAAATTTTTAAAAGGTAATTTTCTTTCATGTAGAGGGGGCCCCCCTGGGAAGGCACATGGGCATTCTTTAATTATCGTCAGCTGAACCCAGTGGCGTCGGCAAAGCCACGCCCTGAGAACACACCTTGCCAAAAGGGCAAGGGTGTTGTCAGCTTGACCTTCACTTCAGCCCATGGTGTGGGGAAGTAGGTTTTGATACCTACATCCAGCAGAGCACCAGGAATGCTCAGGGCTTACTCAGGAATGCAAATAATTTCCTTTTGTCTTGACCTTTTGGTGAAATGTCCTGGTATTTGGTATATAAAATAAGCTCGCTGGATCGGTTCTGGGTCTCCGTCTCCCCATCAGAAGAGCACAGCGGTCCCACCCGGTCCCAGCCTTTTCCTTCTATCTCTGTGTCTTATCTCTTTCTTTTATTTCTCAATCCCCAGCCGCCCCTACTCAGGAACTGGTCCCGCTCTCTAGCCGCGCTGGACGTGGAAAGAGAGAAATACCTACACTTTAAAACAAACAAACACATTTCCAGAGCTGAGGAAGAGAGAGAGCAGAAGAGGGGGAGAGAGAGAGAGAGAGTGAGAGAGAAAGAGAGAAACATCAATGATGAGAGAAAGTCACGGATCAGCTGCCTGGTTGCTGGGGGAAGCAGCGGGGGTGTCGGCGCGATGAGTCCAGGCTGCGATGGTGCCCGTGTGGTTCCCTGCAGGCCATGGACACCCACTCCCGGCCCCCTGCCTCCCTGCCCGGCCGCGGGAGGCCGGGCTGGCCTTACCTCTTGGCCAACAGCTGGGACTTGGTTCCCGAGGGGGAAATGAGGTGGATCTGGAGGTCCCCGCGCCGCGGGTGCGAGATGGAGATGCGGGCCACCACATGCTCCAGGTAGCCCACCCGCTGGTCGGAGTGGTCGGCGCAGGCGGTGGTCAGGGCCGTGGTCCGCAGCGTCTGCACCACAGGGATGCTCCTGGGGGGGGGGGGGAAGGGGAGGTTCAGGTCACCCACGGGGGCAATGAGCGCCAGGTGTGGCCTCTGGGGTCCCCCCCCCACCCCAGGGAGTGCAGCTTCGGCCTTCCCTTAAGGGACTCTCAGACGTTCCTGCTGGAGTGAGGCCACCGGCCCAGAAGAGGGTTGTCCTTCTGGGATTTGCTTAGAGAGGCTGAACGGACAGTGCCTCGCCCTGCCCTGGCCGGGGTGTCTCCGTCGGCTGGAGCATCGTCCCGTGCATCGAAGGGTCAGGAGTTCGACTCCCGGTCAGGGCACACGCCCAGGTTGCGGGCTCGATCCCCAGTTGGGAGGCAACTGATCCATGTTTCTCTCTCTCTCTCTCTCTCCCTCTCCCTTCCTCTCTCTCTAAGATCAATGGAAACTTAGGCGAAAATTTTTTTATTTTAATATCTTATTGATTTTTTTACAGAGAGGAAGGGAGAGGGAGATAGAGTCAGAAACATCGATGAGAGAGAAACATCCATCAGCTGCCTCCTGCACACCCCCACCGGGGGATGTGCCCGCAACCAAGGTCCATGCCCTTGACCGGAATCGAACCTGGGACCTTTCAGTCCGCAGGCCGACGCTCTATCCACTGAGCCACACCGGTCAGGGTGAAAATTAAAAAAAAAAGAATGGAGCCCGGCCAGTGTGGCTCAGGGGTTGAGCATCACCCTAGGAACCAGGAGGTCACAGTTCAACTCCCGGTCAGGGCACCTGCCCGGGGTGCAGGCTCCATCCCCAGGAGCCGATCCATGATTCTCTCTCCTCGTGGAGGTTTCTCTCTCTGTCCCTCTCCCTTCCTCTCTGAAACCAATGAAAACATCTTTGAAAACAGATGAAGACAGAAAGGTCCTATGGCTGCCCAGCAGCCCATGGATACATCCCCGAGGCTCGGCCGGCACTGGGCCCGGTTTGGGGAACGCTGTTCCCGCGATGCCGGACCTTCCTCTGGGGCGGGAGGCGGGAAGCCGAGGCGGAGTGTCCCCCAGGAATGACATCGCTCGGCTCCGCGGGGCCTGAGTCATGAGAAACCCACAGACACGGTCACAAACAACGATGTCATTCCCCACCCCCGCCCCCCGAGACCGTAAACACGCGAACACATGACGCGTGTGCATCACGTGTTGGTTGGGGAGGCTGACTGCTTGCATGGCCTGCTCCCAAAGTGTCCCGTCCGCCCAACCGGTCCGCAGGCCCCCTCCCCACAACCCCCCCCCCCCCCCCGCTGTGGTGGACGCAAGGCACGCGAGAAAGCTCTGCAGGGTCCTGGAAGGTTCCATCGAGTCCTGCGGGGCCACGGAGGTAGGTCCCCCCGTAAAGACCTCCCCGCGCGACCCTGTCCTGAGAAGGCACCGTGGGTGTGCTGTGGGGAGGGGACTCTGTGTACAGTCCCACCCGTGGGTGTCGTCTCGGGAGCAGCCCTATGCTGCCAAACTCCTAGCACATCGCTGGGTCCAAGAGCAAGATCAAGTTCCAGGCCAGGGCGGCTCCGTGGTCGAGCATCGACCGAGGAACCAGGAGGTCACGGGTTCGATTCCCCGTCGGGGCACAGGCCCGGGTTGTGGGCTCAGTCCCCAGGAGGGGGCGTGCAGGAGGCAGCTGATCCATGATTCTCTCTCATCACTGATGTTTCTATCTCCCTACCCCTCTCCCTTCCTCTCTGAAATCAATTAAAAATATGCATTAAAAAAAAAAACCAGTCCTAGCCAGTTTGGCCGAGTGGATAGAGCATGAGCCCTCGGACAGAAGGGTCCTGGGTTCAATTCCGATCCAGGGCACGTACCTCGGTTGCAGGTTCAATTCCCAGCCCTGGTTGGGGTGCTTGCAGGGGGGCTGGGGGGGAGGCAACCGATGAATGTGCCTCTCTCTCTCTCCCCTCCCTTCTGCTCTCTCTAAAAATCAATGGGAGGCCCTAACCGGTTTCACTCGGATAGAGCGTCGGCCTGAGGACTGAAAGGTCCCGGGTTCCATTCCGGTCAAGGGCATGGACCTGGGTTGCGGGCACATCCCCAGGTGGGGGTGTGCAGGAGGCAGCTGATGGATGTTTCTCTCTCATTGATGTTTCTAACTCTCTCTCCCTCTCTCTTCCTCTCTGTAAAAAAAAATCAATAAAATATATTTAAAAACAATAAATAAAAACCGATGGGAAAAACGCCCTCGGGTGAGGATTAACCAAAACGAAACAAGACAAGCAAAAACAAACCATTCCTTCCCTCCGCAGTCCAGGAGAGGAGTATGCGTGCGTGCCCGCCGACGTGTGAGTGCGCGCCTTCCTGGGAGCGCCTGGAGGCAGGGTCAGGGCCAGGCCCGGGAGCCCGGGGAGCCCTGCGGGGCTGCGCCTCACCTGGGCCTCTTGTCGGCGAAGGCCACACAGGTGTGCTGCGAGGGCACCGCGGTCCACTTCCTCGCCTCCAGGACCAGGGCTTCCGCGTCCACCAGGCCGAATCCGTACAGATGGCTGACTGGAGAGACAGGCCCTTCAGACCTGGGGCCCCTCCCCGCCGGCCCCCGACTCTCGCCTACGGGGGGGGGGGGGGGCACTGACCCGTGACCTCCAATGGCCCCGGGACAGACCACCTGTGTGATGCTCACGGCTGGAAGCGTCCGACGGTCCGACCGACCGTCCGACCGACCATCTCCCGGAGCCCCGAGTACCAGGATAAACCCTACTGAGGATTGCTCCCAAGATCCTCTGCGCCCCTCAGTCTAAAAAGTCTACTCCCGCCCCGGCTGGTGTGGCTCAGTGGACAGAGCGCTGGCCTGCGGACAGGAGGGTCCCGGGTTCGAGTCCTGGTCAAGGGCAGGTACCTGGGTTGCAGGCTGGTTCCCCACCAGGCCCTGGTCCCGGCGTGAGCGGGAGGCAACTGACCGATGTGTCTCTCTCACATCGATGTCTCTCGCCCTTCCACTTTCTCTAAAAATACCCTCAGGTGAGTTTTAACAACAACAAAAAATAAAAATAATAAAAACTCTACTCCTTGCCCGGCTGGCATGGCTCAGTGGTTGAGCATTGACCTAGGAACCAGGAGGTCACGGTTGGTTTGGTTCCTGGTCAGGGCACATGCCCGGGTTGCGGGCTTGATCCCCAGTGTGGGGTGTGCAGGAGGAAGCCGGTCCATGATTCTCTCTCATCACGGATGTTTCCATCTCTCTCTCTCTCCCCCTTCCTCTCTGAAATCAGTAAAATATCTATACTAATAAAAGGGTAATATGGTAATTAGACCGGGTCGACCAGTCGTCCGGTCCTCCTTCCAGACAAAGCCACGGTGGCGGGGCCTGAAGCAGAGGCAGTTAGGGGCGATCGGGCCGGCAGGGGAGCAGTTAGGGGCAATCAGGCCGGCAGGGGAGGGTGGTTGGGGGCAGTCAGGCCAGCAGGCAGAGGGGTTAGGGGCGATCAGGCCGGCAGACAGAGGGGTTAGGGGCGATCAGGCAGGCAGGCAGAGGGGTTAGGGGCGATCAGGCAGGCAGGCAGAGGGGTTAGGGGCGATCAGGCAGGCAGGCAGGCAGGTGAGCGGTTAGGAGCCAGTGGTCCCAGATTGTGAGAGGGATGTCTGACTGCCGGACATCCCCTGAGGGGTCCCGGATTGGAGAGGGTGCAGGCCGGGCTGAGGAGTCAACGCCCCCCCTCCCGCCCCTTGCATGAATTTCGTGCACCGGGCCTCTAGCATTTAAATAAAATAAAACCAGGGGAAAAACCATCCAAAGGCCCCTGGCTTGACTCCTTGCTTCTTCCCTTTTGCCCTTTAGCTACCCGGCTGAATGCCAGGCCGTCAGGGGACCATGGCACAGGCCAGTGGGCACACGTGAACTGGCCCGGCCCGATGTTGAACTTGGCCACTGCGAGACGGTTTCAAAGTTTAATTTACGAGGCCCGGTGGAGGCAGCGGATACCATCTCTCCCCCTCGTTCACGAGGCCAAGATCGAAATGTGGGTCAGCTCCTGTTACGGCCCAGCCTGCCACCCCCATGCCTGCAGGACGCAGACACGCCGGGCCTGATCAATGGCCTCCTTATATGAAGAGGAATGTCCCGGGGGTCGTGGGTCAGAGGGCATGACCTGTATTTCCCAGGTAAGTGGTATCAGGCGCGGCGTAGAAACAGTGGAACCTGAGCTACAGAAAAGGGGGGGGGGGGACCCCATCTTCCCTAACCTACCACAGCTGCATGCACGTCTTTTTGAAGTGCCTCCGGTGAGAAGCCCAGAGGAACAATGGCAGTAGCACGGTGCTCTAATTTACCAGCTCGAGACGCGCCCATGTCTGGGTTAGGGGGTCGGAGGCACGGCGACCGGGGCCTGGAACGGGCTGTGTGTCGGCGGCGGGGGGTCCCTTACCGACAGAAGTTTCACAGGTAGAGAGTATCTGGTTGTCTGGAGGCAGTGAAGCGCTAGTTTCAAAAACACAGGGCTACCCGTCTGCCAGCAAACGAGTGTGTGTGTGTGTGTGTGTGTGTGTGTGTGTGTGTGTGTAAGAGATGTGTCTTTTTTAAAAAATATATTTTTCACCCTTGATTTCAGAGAGGAAGCAAGAGGGAGAGAGAGAGGGGTACCAGGCGTAACGGTTAAGGATGCAGGGGAACGCCCCTTCAGTCCACAGGCCGACACTCTCTCCACTGAGCCGAACCGGCCAGGGCCGCCACTGAGTTTTCATCGTAATAATTACGAACGGGTTCCCACGTGCGTTTGAGAAACACAGGATGGCCCATCAAGCCGAGAGTCACGGGATGTCATCCAGTTTCCTTTTAAAATGTTCCTTCAT
The DNA here is from genome assembly GCA_026230045.1 of Corynorhinus townsendii. Lineage (NCBI taxonomy): Eukaryota > Metazoa > Chordata > Mammalia > Chiroptera > Vespertilionidae > Corynorhinus > Corynorhinus townsendii. The sequence continues at coordinate 716,650 of JAPDVU010000017.1, forward strand.
GTAAAATCACAACAACAAAAAGGGTGGGGGGCGGGGAGGCAAGTCCATGGGAAGCGGCCTGCTAACCCAGGGCTGGAACAGGTGGTCCCCAGACGTGGCGGGCGCCGTGAAGTCTGGCCCCGGCTGGTTTTCGCTCCGTGGTTAGCGCGTCGGCCCCGCACACTGAAGGGACACAGGTTCGATCCCCGGCCCTGGGCGGGGTGTGGGCGGGAGGTAACCGGTCGATGTGGCTCTCTCACATCAGTTTTTCTCTCTCTCTCTCTCTCTCTCTCTCTCTCTCTCTCTCCCCCCCCACCCCTTCCTCCCTCCCCACTTCCAAACGCTCTCTCTCAGTAAAGGTCAATGGGAAAAATATCCTCAGGTGAAGGTTAAAAAAAAAAAAAGAGGCGTGTCCGGCCGGCGTGGCTCCGGGGTGGAGCATCGACCTAGGCACCAGGAGGTCCGGGTTCGATTCCCGGTCAGGGCACAGATGCCCGGGATGCGGACTCGATCCCCAGCAGGGGGCGTGCAGGAGGCAGCTGATCGATGATGCTCTCTCGTCATGGATGTTTCTCTCTCTCTCCCCTCTCCCTTCCTCTCTGCCACCAATAACGATAGATCTTAAAAAAAAAAAAAAAAGGCGCGAAGTTTGGGGCACCCTGAACCGTAGGGATTTTCACGCTGAGGTTTCGGGACACTTTTCTTAAATCGCTGGACACAGACCTTTCACCCTTGTGACACACAACCAGTGCTCTCCGGGGACCACTGAGAACGCACGGCACCCTCGGGACAGATTCCAGGGCTCCCCTACGCCCCCAGGACCCACCAGCACAGGGTGCCTGGCCCTGCCCCGGCCCCCTGGGGCCCCGCACCTTTGTGGCCGGCCCCGTTGACCTTCCAGTCGTTCGCCTTCAGGTGGGCCGGCCGGGAAGTCTTCACCAGCAGGTGCTGCACGTCCCGCCAGGTGAGCTGGCTGCTGCAAGGACAGAGGGACACACGCTGCGGTCGCGCAGACGGACGGCGATGGCGGCACGGCACGGGGGAAGGGGCCAGCCCCCAGCCTGCGCGCCAGGAAGCTGCGGAGGCTCCCTGCCTGGGCAGCGGGTTCGTTCACACCCTCTTTTTCAAAAAACAAAACAAAACGTTTTTCTTGATGTCAGAGAGGAAGGGAGAGGGGGAGAGAGAGAGGAACATCACTGATGAGAGAGAATCCTGGACCGGCTGCCTCCTGCACGCCCCCTGCTGGGGATGGAGCCCACAACCCGGGCGTGTGCCCTGACCGGGCATCAAACTGTGACCTCCTGGTTCCTAGGTCGATGCTCAAACACAGAGCCACACAGGCCGGGCATCAAACACCCCCTATTTGATCTCAGGGCTTACTCCCTAGAAACCATTCTTTTCCAAGAGGGTGTGAACTGCCCGGCCGGCACGGCTCCGTGGTGGAGCATCGACCTGTGAACCAGGAGGTCATGGTTCCATTCCCGGTCAGGGCACAGGCCCAGGTTGCATTGTGGCTCGATCCCCAGTAGGGGGTGTGCAGGAGGCAGCCAATCGGTGATTCTCTCATTGATGTTTCTCTCCCTCTCCCTCTCCCTTCATCTCTGAAATCAATAAAAATATACTTAAAAAAGAAACTTACCTTCTTTGGTTACTCATTTCTTTTTTTAAAAAGTCTGGAGATGGATGGTGGTGTGGGTGACTATGTAATGCACAAGCTGTATACGTGAAAATGGTCCACGTGGCACACTTTCTGTTGTGTGTTATTATGCTATTGGAGGCCCGATGCACGAACATTCATGCAAGAACGAGCCTTCCTTCCCCTGGCTGCCGGCACCGCCTTCGCTCAGGCCCGGAGCCGCCTTTCCGCCTTCCCATGCTGCCCAGAGGCCTGGAAAGCCAGCATATGCAAATTAACCTGCCATCTTTGTTGGGTTAATTTGCATACTCAGTCCTGATTGGCTGGTGGGCGTCGCGAAGGTACGGTCAATTTGCATCTTACTCTTCCATTAGTGTAGACAATAAAAACTTAAAAAAAGAAAAGGATAAAGAAGGGGAAGTGAGTGGGAACTTACTTTGCTTCTAAAGCCAGGGCGATGATGCCCGCCACCATGGGGGCTGAGACCGAGGTACCCGTGTGCCCGTCAGTGCAGCGCTGACGTAGATCCGTGGTGACCTGGCGGGAGGGAGGCAAGAGGGGAGGTCAGCGCTCAGGAGGACTCTGGGGCCGGGACACTCAAGATGCTGGTCCTGTCCAGCCAGCGTGGCTCCGTGGTTGAGCGTCGACCTAGGAACCAGGAGGTCACGGTTCAATTCCTGGTCGGGGCACAGGCCCGGGTTGCACTGGGGCTCCGTCCCCAGTAGGGGGCATGCAGGAGGCAGCCGATCCATGATTCTCTCTCATCATTGGTGTTTCTCTTTCTCTCTCCCTCTCCCTTCCTCTTTGAAATCAAGAAAAATATATTTAAAATAAAAAGATGCTGACCATAGGCACGTGTAGTCCTGGGGCCCGGGGACGGGCGAGGAGGGGAGAGAGAGAGAGAGAGAGAAACATCAATGATGAGAGAGAATCATGGATCAGCTGCCTCCTGCACGCCCCCTGTTGGGGATGGAGCCTGCAACCTGGGAATGTGCCCTGACTGAGAATCGAACCTGCGACCTCCTGGTTCATAGGGTCGATGCTCAACCACTGAGCCACGCCGGCCGGGCTGGACACGTTCTGGGCAACCAAGCTTTCCTTCGTGCCTGGAAGTCCGTGCTGATGGGCTGCGCTCTCATAGGTACGAAATGGACCCGCTACAGGAACAAACAAGCCCATCGCGGGGTGAGGATGGGGGGGCCCCGCAGAGGGAAGACGATGCGTGTGCTGAGACACGAAGAGCAGCCCCCCCGGCCCGGCCGGCGTGGCTCCGTGGCTGAGCGTCCACCTATGAACCAGGAGGTCAGGCACCACGTGTCCAAGGACACAGTCCCCGCCCTGCTCCCCTCCAGCCGGCAGCCCCCCACCCCGCCCCTCCACTGCCCCCCCCCATCAGGTTCCGGGACGGGCGTCTGTTTAACGAGACTCCGGCCGGTCCCTGTGCAGATGGGCTTGGCTCCTACGTGAACAGGAAACCATTCAGGACCCGGTGGCCCGTCCCAGGGGCGCGTGCTCCAGCGGGAAAGAAAAATAACTTAAATTAATGCCTTCGCGAGCCGGCCCCGGCCGCTGCCAAGCTGGCGGCCGCCATGGGGACCGGCCTTTCTCTCCGTGCAGGGCAAAGGGGGAAGAGAGGGAGCCTGTGGGCTCCCCCGGGAAAAAATGTAAAAATAAATCCGCAGGCCGTTTGTAAAGACGGGGCTGAACAGCAGGAGGAATGAGAAGATTAAAAAAAAAAAAAAAGGGCATTGCCTGGCCGGTGTGGGTCAGTGGTTTGAGCGTCGGCCCATGTGACCCAGGAGGTCACGGTCCAATTCCCGGTCAGGGCACAGGCCCTGGTGGCGGGCTCCATCCCCAGGAGGGGGCGTGCAGGAGGCAGCCGATCTGTGATTCTCTCTCATGGATGTTTCTCTCTCTCTCCTTCTCCCTTCCTTTCTGAAATCAATAAAAAGGTGTTTTTTTTTTTTTTTAATTAAGCCATGTCTGGCTGGCTATATGATCCTGTTTTTCCAATGTCTAAAACCCAACATAATGGCTGTGCATTGGGACTTTGCATTAGTTTCAACTGAACACCCACCCCTCCTTATTTATCTCATTCTCATGACTTTTAATCCTCACCCGAATATGTTTTTCCCATGGATTTTTTAGAGAGTGGGAGAGAGAGGGAGGCGGGGGGAGAGAGAGAGAGAGAGAGAGAAACATGGATGTGAGAGAGACACATCCATGGGCTGCCTCCCGCACACGCCTCCAGGGCTGGGGATCGAGCCTGCAACCCCGGCATGTGCCCTTGACTGGAATCAAACCCGGGACCCTTCCGTCGGTGGGCAGGTGCTCTATCCACGGGGCCAAGCAGCCGGGGATCCTCTTTCTTTTTCACGTCAGAACGCACGGAGGAAAGGAGGAAATGCAAACCCCGTCTCTCTAGCCGACGAACACAGGGACTTGATCAGAGACGAATCACCCTTATGCTCGCCGCCCTGAGCGCAGCGGGCTCACGCAGCCGCTCCCGCTCTGCGTCCAGAACACGTCCTTTTGTTCGGAAGGGGGTGCCCGGGGGGCCAGCTGGACGCCTGCCGTCCCTCAGGAGAGAGCCAACACCCTCTCTCTTCCTCGGCGCTGCACGCTGAGGCCGTGCCGCTCGGCCGGCGGGCTCCCGAGCCATGCGACCACAGAATGTGAGAGAGCCACACGGAGACGCCGTGGTGAGAAGGCACCTCATTCTTAAAGGGTATTTTTAGACCTCGAAAGCCAGCGAGGGTTTTCATGGGCATTCTGTGCAAAAATTAGCCAGGCAGGATCTGGGGAAGGCTGCCAGGGGCCTGAGGGCGTACCGCGAGTTTGCTGATGGGGGGGGGGGGGTGGGGGGACCCTGGGACCTGGCTCATCCGTTCCCGTTGTTGTGAATCCTCACCCGAGGATCTTTTCCCGTTGATGCGTATTTAATTTTTTTTTAAAGGATCAAGCTTTTCAATAAACCCTATGTAAGAAAGACGTAATACACAAATGGTCATTACGCCCTGAAGCGTAACGACTGGGTCACGGATCAGCAGGAGGGCGGGGCAGCAAGCTACAAGCGGGGGTGGGGGGGGTGGGGGGGCAGAGAGCTACAGCAGGGGGCAGGGCAGCAACTATAAGGGGGTGGGGGTCGAGGAGGGGGGCGGAGGGAGGTACAGGAGGGCGGGGCAGCGGGCAGAGAGCTCCTGGAGGGTGGCAGCGAGCTACTGGAGAGCTCCTGGCGCACAGATTCGGGCACAGCGCTACTATATAGATATATTTGTATTGATGTCAGAGAGGAAGGGAGAGGGAGAGAGAGAGAGAAACATCAAGGATGAGAATCATGGATCAGCTGCCTCCTGCACCCCCTCTACTGCGGATGGCAACCCGGGCATGTGCCCTTGACCGGGAATTGAACCCGGGACCCTTCAGTTTGCAGGCTGATGCTCTATCCACTGAGCCAAACCAGCTAGGGCTCCTTTGATTATTTAGAGAGAGTGGAAGGGAGGGAGGAAGGGGAGGAAAAAAGAGAAGGAGGAGGAGGAGAAAGAGAAGGAGGAGAAGAAGGAGGAGGAGAAGGAGGAGGAGGAGGAGGAGGAGGAGGAGAAGGAGGAGGACAGAGAGAGAGAGAGAAAAACATGGATGTAAGAGAGACACACTGATTGGTTGCCTCCCGCATGTGCCCAGACCTGGGTTGGGGATCTAACCTGCAACCCAGGTAGGTGCCCTTGACCAGAATCGAACCAGAGACCCTCCAGTCTGCAGACCGACGCTCTATCCACTGAGCCGCACCGGCCAGGGCTCATCGTTTTGTTACGAGGAAAAGGAAGTGGTCCCCAGAGGGCCGGGGCTCCCCCTCCTGAGCTCCCCCCCCCCCCGACCCTCACCCACCCTGCTCCCGCCCCAGAGCGCTCACGATCTTCCGCTCGTAGAAGGCGCCGCTGCTGTAGGTGGTGGCCAGCGTGGACGGGCACTCCTCCAGGTACCAGGGCTTGTAGCCGTTCTCCGTGGTGCTGCTCACGGAGATGGTGTAGATGCTGTTGGTGTAGCCGTCACAGGAGCAGTGGTCCCCCTCTCTCCCGCCGTTCCCCGAGGCCCAGACGAAGATGGAGCCCAAACCCTGCCGGCCCTGGAAGGGGAAGAACCGCCGCCCGTCAGCCCAGCCGGCCGCCGGAGCCGGGCAGGGCGGGCCTCGCACGGAGGCCTGGGGCCCCCCTTTCCCCAGGCCCTGCAGAGGGGCCGGGAATGATGGAAGCCACTGGGGACATGGCTTGATTTTTTTTTTTTTTTTAAATTCTCACCCGAGACCCGGCTGGCGTGGCTCAGCGGTTGAGTGTGGATCTATGACCCACCCGCGGTCAGGGTTCCATTCCCCATCAGGGCACACGCCCGGGTGGTGGGCTCCACCCCGTGGGGGGCCTGCAGGAGGCAGCCGATCCATGATTCTCTCTCAGCATGGATGTTTCTCTCTCTCTCTCTCTCTCTCCCTCTCCCTTCCTCGCTGAAATCAATAAAAATATATACTTTTGAAAAATTCTCCCCCGAGGACATGCTTAGAGAGAGGAAGGAAGAGAGAGAGAGAGAGAGAGAAACATCCATGATGAGAGAGAATCATGGATCGGCTGTGGCCTGACCGGGAATCGAACTGTGACCTCCTGGTTCCCAGGTCGACGCTCCACCACGGAGCCGTGCCAGCCGGGCCAGAAGGACACTTGTTGGGAGCATGAGCTGCACCTGACAAGGGAGATGTCACCAGGACCCCTGGGTACAGGGAGCCGAGTGCCCGTGGCGGCACTTGCGTCAGTGCTGACGTGGTCAGGGCACGGATGCCAGCCAAGGCCAGCGGCTTCCCACCTGCGTGGAGCCCGTTTTTATTTATTTATTTTTTAAAATATATTTTATCGATATTTTACAGAGAGGAAGGGAGAGGGAGAGAGAGTTAGAAACATGGACGAGAGAGAAACATCGATCAGCTGCCTCCTGCACCCCCCCCCCACCTGGGGATGTGCCCGCCACCCAGGTCCATGCCCTTGACCGGAATCGAACCCGGGACCCTTCAGTCTGCAGGCCGCCGCTCTCTCCACGGAGCCACACCGGTTGAGGGCTAGAGCCCATTTTTAAGGACGAGCCCATGAAAGCGAGTCTTGGAGAGATGGCGGCAGGTCCAGGGGGGCTCCGGGTCTACGCCCCCCGCCCCCGCCCCCGACACAGGACCGACGATTTGGGACGGAACAAACCGAGGGCTCATGCCAGGCAGGGGCTGCGGCTAAAGAGCAGCTTCCCCGAGACCCAGTCGGCACCAGGGGGAGGGGCCTGCGGGTGGGCACGGCTGGCCCAGTCTCCGCACAAACGCTCCGGCGTCCTTGCCAGACACCCTGCTTTCCAAACACGAGGCAGGCAATGGGTGCTTACTGGTGGGCCCGACGACCGGCCCATTTAGAGAGAAAACTGTCAACGCCATCCTGCGATCTGCGTGGCTCAGTGGCTGAGTGTCCACCTATGAACCAGGAGGTCAGGGTTCGATTCCCCATCGGGGCCCGTGCCGGGGCCGCAGGCTCCACCCCCAGGAGGGGGCGTGCAGGAGGCGGACGAATGATTTTTTTCTCTCATCATGGATGTTTCTCTCTCTCTCTCTCTCTCTCTCTGCCCCTTCCTCTCCGGAATCAATAAAAACATATTAAAAAAATCTTTTAAAATATAATTAAAAAAATAAATTCTCTAAGTTGGCACTGTTTCCCACGAAATCTGCTGGGCCTGCCACCCGTGAAATTCCGAGGGCGAGCTAAAACGAGGAGGAAGGTGACCACTGGAGGGTTCACGGGTCCACAGGGCCAAGCGTCACGGGACAATCTGGCGCTGAACAGGGTTCGCTTTCTATTTGGTTCCAAACAACAAAATCCCTTGTGTGTGTGTTTCCAGGGCCGGGGATCAAACCCGCAACCGAGGTAACGTGCCCGTGACCAGGCACCGAACCCAGGACCCTTTGGGTGCGCGGGCCGGCGCTCTAACCACTGAGCAACCACACAGCCCGGGCCTGAGCTCTCAGATCATTAGGCATCGTCTCCTAGAGATGACAGACACCATCCCGAGCAATGACTCCCCCGGGGCGGGGGGGTGGGCAACGCCAGCTCCAATTTACGGCTTAAACTTAGCTCGGGTTTGGGGAGGTGCCCGCCCGTCATCAAGAGCGGGCGCCGGGTGATGGAGAGGGTGGCGGGAGCTGAGTCCCGGGAAGATGAGACGAGTTTATGGCCCTCGAGGGCAGCAGCCTGCGCGGTCACGCCGGGGTGTCCCAGCATCGCTGGGCTCGGCCTGCACCAGGTCAGGCGGTGAAGGACTGGGGGGGAGGGGGGGGGCGGGGGCAGGAAGGAGGGGCCCAGGGTTGGGGACATTCTAAGAGATAAATACTCCACCCCCAACACACAAGGAAATGAACAGCGCCCCGGCCGGCGTGGCTCCGTGGTGGAGCGTCATCGACCCATGAACCAGGAGGTCACGGTTCGATTCCCGGGCAGGGCCCAGGCCCGGGTGGCGGGCTCCATCCCCGGTGTGGGGTGTGCAGGAGACAGCCGATCCGTGACTCTCTCTCTCATCATTGGTGTTTCTTTGAACAAAATAACCTGTAGGGAGTGGGCCTAAGCCGTCAGTCAGACATCCCCCGAGGGTGTGCGGACTGCGTGAGGGTGCAGGCCGGGCTGAGGGACCCCCCCGCCCCGTGCACCGGGCCTCTAGTGTATATATATCTATTGATTGATGTCAGAGAGGGAGGGAGAGAGAGAGAAACATCCATGATGAGAGAATCACGGATCGGCTGCCTCCTGCACGCCCCCTACTGGGGATGGAGCCCGCCACCCAGGCCTGTGCGCTGGATTCTCTCTCATCATGGATGTTTCTCTCTCCCTCTCCCTTCCTCTCTCTGAAATCAGTAAAAAGGTATTTTAAAATGAATGAATGAATGAGTGAATAAATGAATGAGTAAAAGGCCTGCCCCCCCGCCCCTGGCCCCTCTCTCTTCTCGCCAACAGGACAAGCCGGAGGCATCACGCTGCCTGGGATGCCTGGGTTTCCTGCCTGAAGCCCTGCCAGCGTCACTGGGCCCTGGGGCTTGCTGGGCCACCCAGGGCCACCGGGCGCTGACCACAGCCCCACGTCCGCTCCAAGAAGCTGTCCTCACCCTGCAACCCGCCTCACCACCCTGCTTGTTATAGCTGGGTCAGCGCCAGTCCTCCCTTCCCGCCCCCCCCCGCCCGCCTTTCTGACTCACAGGGACGCCGAGCGACGGGGATGGACCTCCCGGGAGGAGCCTGCAGCGTCCTCTGCGTCCCCCGAGCCTGTCACTGGAGGCCCAGCACCCAGAAGTTTGCTCTGTGTAGCCCCTGGAGAGGTGCCACCCCCCCCAAAGTCTACACGTCTCGCGCTGCCTGCTGGCAGGGATGGGGAGCAAGCAAGACCAGGATTTGCTGCCCGGCTGGCGTGGCTCAGTGGTGCCGCGTCCACCTAGGAACCGGGAGGTCACAGCTCTATTCCCGGTCGGGACCAGGCCCGGGTTGCGGGCTCCATCCCCAGTAGGGGGCGTGCAGGAGGCAGCCGATCCATGATTCTCTCTCAGCATTGGTGTTTCTTTGAACAAAATAACCTGTAGGGAGTGGGTCTAAGCCGTCAGTTAGACATCGCCCGAGGGCTCGCGGACTGCGTGAGGGTGCAGGCCAGGCTGAGGGACCACCCTGAGTGCATGAATTTCGTGCACCGGGCCTCTAGTGTATACACGGAGTGGCCAGATTATTATGACCTCTGAACGCATAATAATCTGGCCACTCAGTGTATATATATATATCTATTGATTGATTTCGGAGAGGAAGAGAGAGAGAGAGAAACATCAATGACGAGAATCACTGATCAGCTGCCTCCTGCACGCCCCCTACTGGGGATTGAGCCCGCAACCTGGGCGTGTGCCCTTGACCAGGAAGCAAACCTGGGACCTTTTGGTCCACAGGCCAATGCTCTATCCACTGAGCCCAAGTGGCCACAGGGCTGAATCCCTTCCTGGGCGACCCCCGTGCCCCCCGAGAGCATCCCGGCAGCCCTGGGTTACTCACACCTTTTTAATGCCCTGCTCGAAGGCCTGCTTGGCCAGCCGGCCTGGCCCGTCCACGGTCTTCCCATCATCGTCCGGCCCCCAGCTCGCGCTGTAAATGTCGATGTAGTTGGGCCGGACGCCCAGCGACTTGGCCTCCACCACGTCCGTCACGTCCCCGTCCAGCATGCGGATGCCTGGAAGCACAGAGGGCTCGGTGCGCGTGCGTCCCCGGCTGGGGGCGCCCCCGACAGCTGGGGAGCTTGTCCGCCATCATTTTGGTTTTCTGCGTTGTTGTTTTTTTTTAAAAAATATATCCTTATTGCATTCGGAGCGGAAGGGAGAGGGAGACAGACAGAAACATTCAGGATGAGAGAGAATCACGGATCGGCTGCCTCCTGCACGCCCCCTACTGGGGTTCGAGGCCACCACCCGGGCCTGTGCCCTGACCGGGAATCGAACCATGACCTCCTGGTTCCTAGGTCCACGCTCAACCACCGAGCCACGCCGGCCGGGCAGGAATGCCTATTATTATTATTTTTTAAAATATATTTTTGTTGATTTCAGAAAGGGATAAACATCAACGATGAGAATCTGTGATCGGTTGCCCTCCGCACTGAGGGGGGGATCGAGCCTGCCACCCGGGCGGGCCGGAATCGAACCCGGGACCCTTTGGTCCGCAGGCCGGCGCGCTACCCACTGAGCCACACCGGCCAGGGCGGGAATGACTATTTTTGAACGGGGAGGACGAGATGCCAGACGGCCGTCCAGAGCGCGTAAAAGCACCAGACCAGACCGATTTCCCGACAACCCCTCCCAATGCCTTTCCTGGGGGGAGGGAGGGGGGTGGTGATGGGGGAAAGGGTGAGTGATGGACGAGAAAGCAAGCCTGAGGTATTTAGGGCTTCCCGAGCCACCTCATTTCCGTGACGCTGCCAGGTCACCCGCGAAGAAGAGGTAAATATTTCCCGTGGAAACCGGCTGCTCCAAGATTAGCAGGAAATGCCGAACGCGGATGGGAGGAACCCAGGAGGAGAAAGGCCCATTGACCCTGAAGGACCAGGTACAAGAATAATCTGGGCAAAGGAATCGGGCAACCGCGTCTTTTCCTGTCTCTATTCGGGGCCTGGCTGAGTCCGGAGGGACTGGCACCCCCCGCCTCCCCCCCTCGCCGCACTCCCCAATCCCCCTCCCATCGGCCAATTCCTAGAGACCTCCCCTGCCCACATGGGTTCCTTTCGAGGCCACGCCCAACCACTTGCTTGATGGGCTCCTATACTCACACTCACGGGGCACTCTCCCTCTGTCCTAGTCCCCCATCACCCCGGGGGCCAGGCACCAGACCGTGAGGGCCAGCCCCCACCCCCAGAGCCCCGGAAATGATTTCCAGCCGGCCCATCCTAAACCTGCAGAACCTGCCTGGCCTGTTCCTTCCTGCAGAAACCACAGCAAGACTTCAGGCTCATGAGTCCTGTTCCTCCCCACCTCCCCCCCAACCCTGCCTCACCCCTGCTCCCTCGGCCTCCTGCCTGACCCTGTGTTTCCACGTGTGTGTGCGCGCGCGTGCATGTGATCGCCTGTGTGCGGTGTGGCCCTGCCTGGAGAAATCCCGGGAACAAGCTGTGCAACGCCCTTTGTTTTCCGATCTGCCGGTCTTATCGTCCCTAAAGGAACGGTCACGGAAACGCTATTCCAAACAGGTCACTCCTGCCCTCGCCTGTTCAGCTCAGTGGGTAGAGCGCTGGCCTACAGACTGAAGGGCCCTGGGTTCGATTCCGGTCAGGGGCACGTACCTCAGTTGCAGGTTCGATCCCCAGCCCGGGTCCAGACCCATGGGGCAGGCAACCAATCAATGTCTCTCTCTCACATTGATGTCTCTCTCTCTCTCTGTCTCTCCCTCTCCCTTCCACTCTCTAAAAACCAATGGGAAAATATCCCCGGGTGAGGATGAACAAACAAATAAATAAAATAATAATGATCTATCTAGAGCCCTGACCGGTGTGGCTCAGTGCACAGAGCGTCGGCCTGCGGACTAAAAGGCCCCAGGTTCGATTCCGGTCAAGGGCATGTACCTTGGTTGCGGGCACATCCCCAGTGGGGGGTGTGCAGGAGGCAGCTGATTGATGTTTTTCTCTCTCTCCCTCTCCCTTTCTCTCTGTAAAAAATTAATAAAATAGATATTTTAAAAAAAATAACGATCTCTATATATAAAACCCTAATAGGCAAATAGACCACACGACAGAACAACTGAACAACTAGTCGCTATGACGCGCGCTGACCACCAGGGGGCGTGCGTGGAACATGGCAGGCATCGGCCGCGGCGGGATGGTGGAGCAGGTGAGCGGGGGCGCCAGACCAAGGCGGGGCGCCGGCCGCTGTCATTGGGGCGAGCCTCTGGCGGTTACTGAAAAGTCTTTGCTCCCGCGCGCCGCGGTCTCGCCGGACACTTGGCACCCACTACCAACAGCCGGCACCAGCCTGGATTGCTTGAGGCTGTCAGCGGGTGCGGGCGGCAGCTGCCTGCCCCGATTGCCCTGAGGGCTTCTCTACCTCCCCCACAACCCCTGCTCCTGAGGGGCAATCGGGGCTGCAGCCCCTGCTTACAGCCGCGGGACCCGGGCCTGTGGTAGGAGGGGGCCGGGCGGTGCACAAAGGATGGGCCGAGACCCGTCCCTGTGCCCACCACAATCCCGCGGCCCATAGTTCCCTCCAAGGTGCACGCATTCGTGCACTCGGCCCCCTAGTCACAACAATAAAACGGGTCGCTCCTCGCCGGGCAGCAGTGGCTCAGCAGTTAAGCTTCATCCTGGGAACCAGGAGACTACACTTCTGGTCAGGTTGCCCTGCGGCTCGATCCCCAGCAGGGGGCGTGCAGGAGGCAGCTGTTCCATGATGCTCTCTCATCACGGATGTTTCCATCTCTCTCCCCCTCTCCCTTCCTCTCTGACATCCACTAAAAAAAAAAAAAAAATATATATATATATATATATATATATATATATGAAAAATAAAAATTTAAAAAGGTGCCTTTCTGATGAAAGCCATGATAACTTTCCAGGCAATACCCTGCCTCCGGCCCCCGTGGCTGTATAGGGCTGCCTGGCTGTGTCAGGCTGCCCAAGCTTCAGGCCCTGGGGTCTGACACAGCCAGCTGAGGCCAACAGAGGTAAAGCTGCCGAGATCCACCCCCCCCTAATGGGACGCCCTGGCCCCCTGCCCGGCCCGGCAGCTCCCAGCCCCACACCCCGGGCCTTACCTCCGATTTTCGCGTTGTACGCGATGCCCACGATGCAGTAGGAATTGTTGGCAGAGGCAGCCACTTCGCCCGCGCAGCGCGTGCCGTGCCTGAAAAAAAAAAAAAAAAAAGGCGAGACGCAGTGAGGACGCGGCCCGGCAATTTGGGGGAATTTGGTGCGTTGCTCGGGCCTGGTGCAGAGCGCGGCCGCCAACCCCACATCCGGGAAACGACACGGAAGCTGCTTCCCCGCGTCTCCCGACCTCACGAGCCCGGGAGGGAGGTCACACCAGCCTTGGCACAGCCCCAGGCACCCTGTCCTTCTGCAGCTGCAGGCGAGGAGGCCTGCCCGTGACCTTGGGAATGGCTTAGGGGTCGTATCTTCCTTTATCCCGCATCGGAGAGGGCTGCTGCTCCCCGGGTCCCCGCTCCCACCCTCCCAAACCCTGCATTCCTCTGACTAACACCACGTAGCTGGGCACCGATAGGATGGAAGAACCAAGTGAGGACATATGGCCCTGGCTGGGGTGGCTCAGCGGTTAGGCATCTACCTAGAAACCAGGAGGCCACGGCTGTCAGGGCACGTGCCCAGGTGGCGGACTCCATCCCTAGTAGAGGTTTCCCTCTCTCCTTCTTCCCGCCTCTCTGAATCAATACTATATGATAAAGAGGGAATATGCAAATTGACCATCACGCCCTCACAAGATGGCTGCCTGGGACCAGGCCGGCAGGGGAGGTTAGTGAGGGATGACCAAACGACTGAACAAGCAGGCTGTGTGGGGTGACCAGGCCGGCGGGGGGCCGTGAGGGGCAACCAGGCTGGCGCGGGGAGGGGGGGGGCAGTTAGGGGTGACCAGGCCGCCAGGGGGGTTTGCAGTTGGGGGTGACCAGGCAGGCAGGGGGGGCAGTTGGGGGTGACCAGGCCAGCGGGGAGGGGCAGTTGGGGGCAATTAGGCTGGCAGAGGGAGCAGTGAGGGGTGCCTAGGCCAGTGGGGTGAGACAGTTGGGGGAGACCAGGACAGTGGTGGGGGGGGGCAGTTAGGGGCGGCCAGGCAGGCAGGGGGGCGGGCAGTGAGGGGCGATCAGGCAGGCAGGCAGGTGAGCGATTAGGAACCAGCGGTCCAGGATTGTGAGAGGGATGTGCGACTGGCTGGTTTACGCCCAATCCCCGGCATCGGGCCTAAACCGGAAGTCAGACATCCCCCAAGGAGTCCCAGATTGGAGAGGGTGCAGGCTGGGCTGAGGGACATCGCCCGCCCCCCCCCCACCCCCATGCACGCATTTAGTGCACCGGGCCTCTAGTAAAAAGGTATTTAAGAAAAAAAAAAAAGAATACTATGGACCTAGCAGGTTTGGCTCAGTAGATAGAGCACCAGCCTGAAGGATTGCAGGCTTAATCCCTGACCCTGGTCCGGCCAGGAGATAACCAATCGATGTCTCTCTCTCTCTCTCCCTCCTTTCCTCCCTCTTTTCCATGCTCTCTAAAAATCAATGAAAAAATACCCTTGGGTGAGAATTAACCAAAAAAAAAAAAAAATTTTCTTTAAAGGAGGACTTAAGTCTCACGCCTGGTGTACCTGCCACCCCCACGCTCACCCCACACAGCCCTCCTGCCGTTCCCACCCCAGCGGAGGAACCAGGAAGAAATCGCCAGAAAAACAAACTGCTGACCCCTCTCCCTCCCCCCGCCCCCCCTCCCCCCCGCAATGACCCCACCCGCCACTGTGTGCTGGTCGCTCCAGTCCTCCTGTGAGAACAGCGCCTCTTTGAGAAGCGTCCCCAGGGGACGAGAATCGGAGACGTCCACGTAAAACCGCCTTTATAAATAGCCGGGGCCTGCGCGCCCTGGACCCCAAATCCTCCGTCCTCAGCCCCACGCCCCGGCTGCTCACGGGGGTCCACGCGGCTCGGGGTCTGTCGCCGCCCTGGATTGACCCTGCCCGGCAAAGGTCACTATGTGGTGGTGTCTGGGTCATGCCTCTGGGCCCTGTGGATGTGAGGCTGGGAATCGAGGCGCCCTGCACCCCAGGCGGGCTCCCCGCTGAGCGGGAAGGGCACCTTGGGATGTGAGGCAGGGACAGCAGTCCCCGGGCCGGGCCTCTGCGGGTACCCGGAGCTGCCAAACCTCCCTGCTCGGTGCCATGTGGGCACCGGCCTCAGCCCCTCGGAATCGAATCGACCGCAAAGGGAAATGGGACGTGGGTAGGACGCGTCTTGGCCAACGTCCCTCGGGTCAACAGTGGGGAAGAGAGAAAGGGCTTTTGTTCTTCTCCTGTAAATATTTTTTGGAAGGATGCAAAAAGCTTAGGCAGGGGACACCCTGACAGAGAGAGGACGAGCAGGACGCAGCCGGGAGCAGGTTGGAGCAACTGGACTCCGACCCCGGGCTGCCATGGACGGCGGCACCCAAGTCACCTGAAGCCTCCTGATGCCACCCCCCTTCATCAGCAAAGAGATGGTGACAATCTTGTTGTGTGTGTGTTGCTGTTTTTTTATAACATATTTTATTGACTTTCTACAGAGAGGAAGGGAGAGGGAGAGAGCGTTAGAAACATCGATGAGAGAGAAACATCCATCAGCTGCCTCCTGCACACCCCCCACCTGGGGATGTGCCCACCACCAAGGTACATGCCCTTGACCGGAATCGAACCCGGGACCTTTCAGTCTCCAGGCAGACGCTCTATCCACTGAGCCAAACTGGTTAGGGCTAAAATATATTTCTTATTGATTTCAGAGAGGAAGGGAGAGGGAGAGAGAAACAGCAATGATGAGAGAGACTCATGGACCGGCTGCCTCCCGCGCGCCCCTTACTGGGGATCGAGCCCGAAATCCGGGCATATTCTCTTGACCGGAATCGAACCTGGGACCCTTCAGTCCACAGGTCGACGCTCTATCCACTGAGCCAAACTGGTTAGGGCTAAATGTGCTTCTTATTGATTTCAGAGAGGAAGGGAGAGGGAGAGAGAAACAGCAATGATGAGAGAGACTCATGGACCGGCTGCCTCCCGCGCGCTCCCTACTGGGGACAGAGCCCGCAACCCAGACATGTGCCCTGGCCGGGAATCGAACCGTGACCTCCTGGTTCCCAGGTGGATGCTCCAGCACTGAGCCACGCCGGCTGAGCCCTTCTATGGGACGGCAGGAAAGAGGGACCGAGAGACGTACTTGTTTTCGTTGCTGGCGTCATAGCGTGGCGATGGGTCATAATCATTCCCATTGACGTCGTAACTGGCGTAGGAATCCTACGGAACGAAACCTTGGTGAGCGAGGAGGTGTGGCACGGAGGGAGCAGCCCTGCCCAAGTTATTATGGCGCCTCCACTGGAAGGCGGAGGAAACACCGCACTCGGTACTCCGTCCCTCTGTCACCTGATCTCTGTTTCCTTTCTTTCTTTTTTTTTTTTTTTAATTCAATTTATCGGGGTGGCATCCTATATAATAAAGAGGTAATATGCAAATTGACCCTCACGCCCTCACAAGATGGCTGCCTGCGACCAAGACGGCAGGGAGGTTAGTGAGGGGCGACCCAACAACGGAACAGCAGGCTGCGTGGGGCGACCAGGCCGGCAGGGGGGGTCGGGGGGGGCAGTACGGGGTGACCAGGCCGGCAGGCAGGTGAGCGATTAGGAGCCAGTGGTCCAGGACTGAGAGAGGGATGTCCGACGGCCGGTTTAGGCCCCATCCCCGGGATCGGGCCTCAATGGGCTGTCGGACGTCCCCCGAGGGGTTCCAGATTGGAGAGGGGGCAGGCTGGGCTGAGGGACACCCCCCTCCCCGTGCACGAATTTCATGCACCGGGCCTCTCGTATAATAAAAGCCTTAAGTGACCGTGACGGCAGACCAACCAGAACGACCGGTCACTGTGACGCGCACTGACCACCAGGGGGCAGACGCTCAACGCAGGAGCTGCCTCTTGGGGGTCAGTGGGCTCCCACCGGGAAACGCCGCTCAGCCGGAAGCCGGGCTCACGGCGGGCGAGCGCAGCAGTGGTGGCAGGAGCCCCTCTCACCTCTGCTGCAGGTGGGCGGTAAGGAGCGAGGGGTCCCGGACTGTGAGAGAGAGGTCTGCCTGCTGGCGTAGACCTAGAGGGGATTGGACCTAAGCCGGCAGGCAGACATCTCCCGAGGGGTCCTGCACTGTGGGAGGAATTTTGTGCACCGGGCCTCTCGTTGGTCAATGAAATGACATAGGTTTCAGATGTACAAATCTATGATGCATCATCTTTATTTAGGGTTTCCAAAAAGAAAAAAAAAAAAGAAAAATGCATACACGTCCTTTGAGTAACGATAAAGGCAGGGTTTACGAAAATACGCTTCACTTTCAAAAGTGAGCTATCAGTCCCGGCCGGCGTGGCTCCGTGGTGGAGCATCAACCTAGGAACCAGGAGGTCCGAGTTCGATTCCCAGTCAGGGCACAGGCCTAGGTTGCAGGCTCGACCCCAGTAGGGGGCCACGCAGGAGGCAGCCGATCCATGATTCTCTCTCATCATGGATATCTCTCTCTCTCTCTCTTCCTCTCCCTTCCTCTATGAAATCAATAGATATATTTTTAAAAAGTAAAATAGAAATAAAAAAAATACTTTGACAGCCATAGACTTTAAAAATGAAAAAGAAAAAAAGAAACTCATACCATGACCGTATTTATCGGGGGGGAAATCCGCGGGTAAGGGGACCTGGGCAGTTCCCACTCAGAGGTCACCTGTGCCGATTTAATGGACGCGCACGTAAGTGCCAAGGCTTGACTCACGTAATTGGGGGCCAGGTCCGGGTGGTTCCTCTCGATGCCGTCATCCAAGATGGTGACCACCACGTTCTTCCCCGTGTAGCCTCTCTTCCACGCCGCCTGCACGTTCATTTCCGAGCGGCAGCGGCCGTGCTTGTCCCCGCAGTGCTGTGCAGGAAGACACACGGACAGTCCTGACCCAGGACGGACACAAAGCCAGACCCAGCACAGGCACCCCGTGCAGATCAGAGGAAGCGCTCTCTGGCGCCCCCTAGAGTCAGGCCAGAGGAAACGCTCTCTAGCGCCCCCCATTGCCTAGACGCTCTTTTCCTCCGTTTTCGGAAAAGCAAGTGTGGGGGCTCCATCTGTCTATTTTGTTGTTGTTAATCCTTTCCTGAGGACATTTTTCCATTGATTTTTAGAGTATAAGGGAAGGGGGGGGAGAGAGAGAGAGAGAGAGAAACATCGATGTGAGAGAGACACATCGGTTGATTGCCTCCTGCACACACCCTGGCCAGGGCCAGGGAACCTGCAGCCAAGAGATGAGCCCTTGACCAGAATTGAACTTGGAACCCTGTCGATGCTCTACCCACTGAGCCGGACTGGCTAGGATGCCACGTGCTTTTTCTGTCCCGGGCAGCCTACTGTTTTCCTAGGGCAGTGGTCGGCCAACTGCGGCACGCGAGCCGCATGCGGCTTGTGGCTCGCCGCGGTTTGTCACTCTGTTGACTCATGAGTGTGCCGACCGCTGTCCTAGGGCACTGTCTCTCTTCGGGGCCTCTGTCTGGGGCTCAGCATCGCCACTGAGTCAGCCCTGCGGCTGCCATCCAATCGCCTCCAGGCTCAATGAGCCCCTCGGGGATGTTCCTATCATTTCAAAGAGAATTCATGCCTCGCTGGTTTGGCTCAGGGGACAAAGCGTCAGCCTGTGGACCACAGGGTCCCGGGTTCGATTCTAGTCAAGGCCACACGCCCGGGGTGTTGCCTCGATCCGAAGCAGGGGGCGTGCAGGAGGCAGCCGATCCCTGATCCTCTCTCATCATGGATGTTCTCTCTCTCTCCCTCTCCTTTCCGCTACGAGATAAAAATGATCCTATATAAAATAAGAGGCTAATATGCAAATCGACCCAACAGCGGATCTACCGGTCGCTGTGACGCACACTGACCACCAGGGGGCAGACGCTCAACGCAGGAGCTGCCCCCTGGTGGTCAGTACGGCTCAGCCAGAAGCCCTGAGCTGGGCACACGGCTGGCCAGCGCAGCGGCAGCGGCGGCGCTAAGGATGTCCAGCCGACAGCTCAGGCCCGTTCCCTGAGGGGAGTGGACCTAAGCCGTCAGCTGGACATCCCCTGAGGGTTCCCAGACTGTGAAAAGGTACAGGCCAGGCGGAGGGACACCCCCCACCCTCCGAGCGCACAAACGTCATGCACGGGGCCTCAAGTGCAGCGGTCGCCAACTTTTCGGACCTCACCGACCACCGGTGGCCCACGAACCACCAGCCGGCGACCACTTGCTCTAAGACGATAATAATTCACGGGAAAGCTTGGGCCGCCCAGCCCAGCGTGGAAAGAAGTGCTTTCCGCTCGAGATGAAGGGGTGTCTGTTCGGAGTGCCTGTGCGGATTCGGCGTGGGGGGTGGGGGACATGAACCCATGCCAGATGCGGGGCCGCTGCGAACGCCCACTCACCAGGTACCACATGTTGGACCAAATGGGGTCGTTGAAGTAAAGGGCCTGGGGGTCGCTGCGCACCTGCCTCTTCACCCTGCGTTTGACTTGTTGTTGTTGGAGCCACTTCACCTGTGGGGGAGGAGGAACACAGTGACGATATATATGTGTATTTACTTAATATGTGTGTGTGGATTTCAGAGAGGAAGGGAGAGGGAGAGGGAGAGAGAGAGAGAGAGAGAAACATCCGTGATGAGAGAGCATCCTGGATCGGCTGCCTCCCGCACGCCCCCTACTGGGATGGAGCCCGCAACCCAGGCCTGTGCCTTGATGGGAAACCGAACCGTGACCTCCTGGTGCCTAGGTCCACGCTCAACCACGGAGCCACGCAGGCCGGGCGCAGCTTTAGGATTTATTTTACGTGATCTCCTGATTTTTGCGCAGCTTCTGCATGGGTGCTACGGGAGGGTGTGTTTCTCGTGAATATCTGTGTCCTCTTCGATGTCTTCCATGGTTAAGTGCCAAGGAGACATTTTAAAAAATTTATTTTATTATTATGACTTTTTAAATATATGTTATGGATTTTTTTTTTTTTTTTTTTTTACAGAGAGGAAGGGAGAGGGAGAGAGAGAGTGAGAAACATCGAGGAGAGAGCAACATCAATCAGCCGCCTCCTGCACGCCCCCCACTGGGGATGTGCCCGCAACCAAGGTCCACGCCCTTGACCGGACTCGAACCCGGGACCCCTCAGTCCGCAGGCCGGCGCTCTATCCGCGGAGCCGCACCGGGGAGGGCCCAAGGAGACATTTTCATGTCCGAGGCACCACAGTTGGAACAAGGACAACCTGTCTGTGTCCATGGAAGCTCGGAGGTCCTTCCTCTGCTCCCCAGGCCAGAACCCGGTCATCGACCCCACGATCGGCCTGGCCACACTGCGTCTCCGGCCTGGACTGGCCAGGAACTCCTTGTGCGTTGGCACAGTCCCACGGGGCGAGCACACACGAGACCGCCCGATAACATCCCAGCTGCGGTTCGTGGAAAGACCCGCTCCCGGGGTTGCCTTAGGACGGAGCAGGAACCCGAGCTCCAGGGAAACCCTGCGGGCAAAGTCCCCTTTTACGGAACAGCACGCCGGCTCCACTCCTGGAAATCAACATGATGCAACCCTGGAGTACGAAAGCGCTCCAACAGCCCTGGCCGGTGTGGCTCCGGGGATGACGCATCGGCCCGCAGGCTGAAGGGTCTCGGGTTCGATTCCAGTCAAGGGTGTGTACCTGGGTTGCAGGCTCAAGCCCTGGCCCGGGTCGGGGCCTGTGTGTGGGAGGCAACCAAGAGATGTGTCTCTCTCATGTCGATGTGTCTCTCTGTCTCTCCCCACCTCCCGTCCACGCTCTCTGAAAACCAATGGAGCCCTGACCGGTGTGGCTCAGTGGATAGAGCGTCGGCCTGCGGACCGAAGGGTCCCGGGTTCGATTCCAGTCAAAGGCGTGTCCCTTGGTTGCGGGCACATCCCCAGTGTGCAGGAGGCAGCTGATCGATGTTTCTCTCTCTCATCGATGTTTCTAGCTCTCTCTCTCTCTCTCTCCCTTCCTCTCTGTAAAAAAAAAAAATCAATAAAATATATTTTTAAAAAATAAAATAAATAAATAAAAATAAAATAAAAACCAACGGAAAAATATCCTTGAGTGAGGATTCACACACACACACACACACACACACACACACACAGAGGCTCAGTGGAAATCACTGAAATGAAGGCTGGAGCCTGGCCTGCACGGCTCAGTGGTTAGAGAGAGCGTCGACCTAGGAACCAGGAGGTCACGGTTCCATTCCCGGTCGGGGCCCATGCCTGGATTGTGGGCTCCATCCTCAGTAGGGGGTGTGCAGGAGGCAGCCGATCCATGATTCTCTCTCATCAGTGATGTTTCTCTCTCTCTCTCTCTCTCTCTCTGCCTCTCCCTCCTCCCTGACATCAATAAAAATGTATTTAAAAATGAAGCCTCGGGCTGGAGGCTCCCATGGCCCCGGAGGAGCCTCCGAATAACATCTTTATCTTTCTATTTCTGTCATCCCATCTGGCCGGGAGCTGCAGGGCGGGGCCCGGGCTGAGCCAGAATCCTCACCCTGAAATGTGAGGGTTGGGAATCACGGGCGGCAGCAGCAGCATCGGACCGACCGGACGCCAGCTTGGAAAGGGAAGCAGAACGAGTAATTTAAGAAAAATGTGGGAGGCCTCACGGCCATTGGCCGGCGCCGCTGTAACATCCACCCTCCTCCAGACGCTTGGCCTGAGGACAAGTCGAAAACAAATGCTTTCAGTTTGCTTCAGTGACAGGCTCTGGAAAGAGCCCAGCGGCCGGTCCTGGGCCCTCACAGCGGACAGCTGTGCTCACGAGGAAGGCGCTGAGCAGCCCCGCCCTGCGAGCCCGGGGCCGGTGCGCTCAGGGGGTAGCGCCCTGGCCCGAGCACGGAAGGGTCCCGGGGTCCATTCCTGCCTCAAGGGCACGTACCTGGGGTGGCAGGCCTGATTCCCGGCCCAGGTCAGGGTGAGCGCACGAGGCAACCAATCAGTGTGTCTCTCGCACATCCATGTTTCTCTCACGTTCTCTCTCTCTCTTTCTGCCTCCCGCCCACTCTCTCTAAAAAATCAATGAGAAAAAATATCCTCCGGTTAGGATTTAAAAAAAATAAGACACCAAGAAAGGAAGTACTTCAAGCCCAGCTGGTGTGGCTCAGTGGTTGGGCCTCAACCTAGGAACCAGGAGGTCAGGGTTCGATTCCTGGTCAGGGCACACGCTCAGGTTGTGGGCTCCATCCCCAGTGGGGGGGCGTGCCGGAGGCAGCCGATCCATGATTCCCTCTCATCGTGGATGTTTCTCTCTCTCTCCCCCATCTCCTTTCCTCTCTCTGAAAAATGAATTAAGCCCTGACCGGTTTGTCTCCGTGGATAGAGCGTCGGCCTGCGGACTGAAGGGTCCCGGGTTCGATTCCGGTCAAGGGCACGGACCTTGGTTGCGGGCACATCCCCGGTAGGAGGTATGCAGGAGGCAGCTGATCGATGTTTCTAACTCTCTATCCCTCTCCCTATCCTTCTCCCCTCCTCTCTGTAAAAAAAAATCAATAAAATATATTTTTAAAAAAATGAATTAAGAAAAAAGAAAGTACTTCTAGCAACTTGGCCTTTTATACTTTTTTATTTTTATTTTTTAATATATTTTTATCGATTTCAGAGAAGAAGGGAGAGAGGAGAGAGAGAAACCTCAACGAGGAGAGAGAATCACTGATCGGCTGCCTCCTGGTGGGCCTGTGCCCTTGACCGGGAATCAAACCCGGGACCCTCCCGTCTGCAGGCCGACGCTCTACCCACTGAGCCACGCCGGCTAGCGCAAGGCCCTTTAACTTTATGTTTGACCATTCTGGCAAAAAACAAGGGACAGTAATTAAGAGTGTAAGGAGGACCGGTGACGAAGGCCGTCTGGACTCTTCCTGCTCCTCCTCTTACGATCAGTACTTGGGGAGGGGGGCGGGGGGGAGGTTCGCGCGCGCTGAAAACCCCATCCCTTTTCGAGGCACTTGATACACGCACAGTGGGGACTGCAGCTCATTAGGATGAAACGCTGCCTGCGTTCGCCCGACCTTGACCCCTCAGCTCCCTGACATTCATTTCCAGTTCGGTCATTCCCGCACGCTGGCGACGTGGCGTTCCCAAGCCCCTCCCTAACATTTCATCGTCTTTTCCTTTTCGTAACCCTAGGGACCCCACAGCTCTCCAAAGGAGAAGCCGTTGCAAAGGAGGCTGGCCGGTGTGGCTCAGTGGATAGAGCGCCGGCCTGCAGAATGAAGGGTCCCCGGTTCGATTCCGGTCAAGGGCAGGAACCTTGGTTGCGGGCTCGATCCCCGGCCCCCGTCAGGACACCTCCCGGAGGCAATCCATCAGCGTGTCTCTCTCTCTCTCTCTCTCTCTCCCCCTCTTTTCCACTCTCTCTCTAAGAGTCAATGGGAAAAGATAACAACCAAAACATTTCATTTTCAAAACCGAGCTATCAGCCCTGAGCGTGTGTCTACCCTTTGGGGAGGACAGCCTAGGTTTAACCAGAACTGGGAGTGGCAATTCGGCAGAGGGTTCCCGGTCCTGCTGTCCATCACGCTCTCCGGGGCTGAAGGGTTAGTGAGCGCGGCCAGACAAAATGGCCAGCAGTGGGAAGTGGTGGGGAGCGGTGGGGAAGCGGTGGGGAAGGGGTGGGGAGCAGTGGGAAGCGGTGGGAAGCGGTGGGGCGTGGTGGGGAGCATGGCGGGCCTGGCCTGGCCACTCCCTTCTCTCTTTCCTCTTTATCAGCTGGAAGGATGCTTTGATAGCGGCCCTACTAAGAGTTTATGCAGAAATCCTGTAGCCCGGCCGGGGTGGCTCAGTGGCTGAGCGTCGACCTATGAACCGGGAGGTCGCGGTTTGATTCCCGGTCAGGGCACAGGCCCGGGTTTGCGGGCTCCATCCCCAGTGTGGGATGTGCAGGAGGCAGCCGATCCAGGATTCTCTCATCATTGATGTTTCTCTCTCTCTCTCTCTCTCTCTCCCCCTTCCTCTCTGACATCAATTGGAGAAGGAGGAGGAGGGGAAGGGGAAGAAGAAGGAAGAAGGAAGAAGGAAGTCCTGTAGAAAAGGGATGTTTATTGGGGAAAACCTCAGTGCCACGGCCTTTGCCGACGAAACCTTTCCTTAACCCTCATCTCCTTCCTCCCAGGACACAATCGGCAATATTTTGCCCGCACCCTCAAACGGAATCCAGCATTTTACTTTATTTTTTAATATTTCTTATTGATTTCAGAGAGGAAGGGAGAGGGACAGAGAGAGAAACATCAAGGATGAGAGAGAATCGGCGGCTTCCTGCACGCCCCACCCTGGGGATCGAGCCCGTAACCCGGGCATGAGTCTCTCTCATCACGGATGTTCCTGTCTCTCTCTCTCTCCCCCTCTCCCTTCCTCTCTGAAATCCACAAAAATACATTTTAAAAAGACAAAAGCAACACGGCCAGCAGCACCCTAGGAGCCCACCGGGCCCAGGGAGCGGGCTGTACCTGGGGGTCCATGCGGAGGAAGGTGTGAGGGCCTCTGCTACTCAAGGTGGACCTCTTGAAGGTCCTGCTGTGATGAAAGTGGTAGTAGTTCTCCAGGTTTCCGATCTGCAAGGCAAGAAACGGGACGTCATTCGTGAATACGGTCCTCCCAACGGTTTCCAAACCCCCGCATCCCGCCCGGCCGGCCAGCCGGCCGGCGTGGCTTCGTGCTGGAGCATCGACCCCTGCAGGAACCAGGAGGTCACGGTTCGATCCCCAGTTGGGGGCGTGCAGGAGGCAGCCGATCCCTGATTCTCTCTCATCACGGATGTTTCTCTCTCTCTCCCCCTCTCCCTTCCTCTCTGACATCAATAAAAAAAAAAAACACATTCAAACAAGCTAACCAACAGAACAACTGTGGAACCAAACCAGGACGGGGCAGGTGCCAAGGCAAGTGGGGGAGCGGCCCGGGCTGGGGTGTTGCCGGGGGAGAGCGTCTCTCGGGCCACGGTTTTCCTTTTTTTCCCTGCAAATTCGAGGACAGCCAGCTTCATCTGACCTCCCTGCCCATGCAGGTCAGGCGTGAGGTCGAAGGAATCGATCAGGGAGGGGCGGGCCGGCAGGGCCGCTGGGAGAGGGAGGGAGGGAGGGAGCGATGACTCCTTGGTGACTCCATGCCCTTCTGTACGGTCCGTCCAGAGCGGGGCAGCCGGGGCCTGACAGCTGTCCGTGTGAAAAAGAACACCGTGTGGCCCCTGGCCGGTGTGCCCAGTGGTTAGAGCCCCGGCCCTGGCACGGAAGGGTGGCAGGTTCGATCCCCGGCCCCGGTCAGGGTGGGTGGGTGGATGTGTGTGAGGCAACCAGTTGATGTGTTTTGATTGATTTCAGAGAGGAAGGGAGAGGGATAGAGACAACCAATGGATGTGCTTCTCTCACATCGGTGTCTCGCCCTCCCTCCCCGCCCCCCTCGCGGCGCCCCCTTCCCCACCTTCCCGAAGGAAGAAAAAGAGGCGGCACTTTTTTCTGAGTCCCAAGGAGCGGAGGAGGAGAGCCCTAACGTATGGGTCCCCTTTGATCCGCAGCAAAGGTGCCGAGGGGCGGCGGATTCCACCCCAAATGACATCCGGTCATTCCAAAGGTTCCCCCCCGCCCGGCCCCGCCCGCTCAGGCCTCCAATGAACGTGACCTCAGACGCAGGTGCAATTCTGTAAGCTCTGGAGTCAGCAAGCTGGGGCGGGGCGGGGGACGGACAGGGGGGCAGGGGGCGTGGGGCCAAGCACATAGTTTGGTCAGGCCACGAGAGTCCCACCCCGACCTCCCTCCCCGGCCAGCCGGGAGCAGCCGATAAGCAGCTGGGAACGGTCCCAATTCAAGGTCTCAGCAATGAATATTCGCTGTATCCCTCCCCCGGGCCTGCCCTTGGTCCAAACAGATGTTCTTCTTTCTGATGGTTGCTGTTCTTTTTTTTTTGCTTTTTATAAACTTTTTTTCCCTATTTATTAATTTTAGAGAGAGAGGAAGGGAGAGAGAGTGAGAGAGAGAGAGAAACATGGATGGGGTGTTCCACTCATTCATGCACTCATTGGTTCATTCTTTTTTTTTTTACTTTTATTCTTTCTATATATTTTGATTGATGTCAGAGAGGAAAGGACAGGGAGAGAGAGAGAGAGAGAGAGAGAGAGAGAGAGACAGAGAAACATCCATGATGAGCGAGAATCAGGGATCGGCTGCACACTCCTCACTGGGGATGGAGCCTGCAACCCGGGCCTGTGCCCTGACCGGGAATGGAACCGTGACCTCCTCCTAGCTCCGAGGTCGGCGCTCAACCACTGAGCCACCCTGGCCGGGCTCCATTTTCTTTACAAAAAGATTTTTTTAAAATTTAATAATTTTACAGAGAGAGAGAGAAGAAGGGGAAAGAGAGAGAAACCTCGACGTGCCGTTCCACTCGTTCATGCACTCATCGGCTGATCCTTGTTGAGTGCCCTGCCCGGGGATCGCACCGGCACCCTTGGCCTCTCGGGGTGATGCTCTAATGCACTGGGGATCCCCCCCCTCCCCCCCGCCAGGGCCTGACACAGCGGGGCCGAGCCCCGTCTGCTCGGAGCTTCTGCAGCTTTTGGGGGGAAGAGCCTGTGTACAAGTCGCTGGCGACGGAGTTCGGTTCTACAACGGGACGGATCCCCGTGGGGCTGCTGAGGAGAAACACGGCTAATTGGCCCGTAAAAACCGACGCACCCAATGAATTCCGCCCTGCGCCGCTGACTTCCGCCCCAGGAAGGTGATAAACACGGGGCGGATGGCCGCCGAGCCTATATTTAGCCAGCGCGGGGCTACCTGGTATTTATAACGAGGGAAGTCCAGAGAGAGAGAGAGAGAGAGAGAGAGAGAGAGAGAGAGAGAGAGAGAGAACGGGCAGTGTGTGGTTATTTCTTTAAAGCATTCCCAAAAAAAATTTATTTTATTTTATTTTTTTTTTTAATGAAAAGAATCGAAAACCCTTGCTTCCCATTTCGGTCGCACAGACACACGGGGACATGCTGTTACGGCGGTAATTCCGATGCCGACCCACGGTTTAGAGGCTGGCCCAGTTTCCCCGCCTCCCAACTTTGCCTCCTGCAACACGTATTCCTCCCCGCGGGCCACCCCCGCCCCCTCCCGCCCCGGCATGCAGTTAAGCTGCTGGACTTTCTGCGGGTTCCTGAAAAGCCCTTCATTTCAACACGGTCAAGTTCACTTTCTCTTCCCCGAAGCCACAGGGGGCTGGGCTTCGGAGCAGGGAATGGATTACATCCCCGCTACCTGTCCCGTCCACCAACTCCGCACCCTTCACACCTGGGAGACCTTCCTTTCATTTTTAAACCAGAGGCCCGGTGCACGAAATTCGTGCCCGGGTAGGGTCCGAGGCCTGGCCAGCGGTCAGGTTCCCGGCCTCCCGGCCTCCTCCTTCCCTCGCTCGCTCAGCACGCCGCCACCACCACCACGGCTGGTGGCCCACCGTGTCCCGCGCCACCCCCTGGTGGTCGGCGCACGTCACAGCGAGCGATGGAACGCCCGGTCTCCCGGTCGAACTCCGGAGGGGACAATTTGCATGTTAGCCTTTTATTAAATAGGATGTTTATTGATGTCAGAGAGGAAGGGAGAGAGGAACATCCAGCATGAGAGAGAATCATGGGTCGGCTGCCTCCTGCAGGCCCCCTAGTGGGGATCGAGCCTGCAACCCGGGCCTGTGCCCTTGACCGGGGAATCGAACCGTGACCTCCTGGTTCACGGGTCGATGCTCAACCCCTGAGCCACGGTGGCTGGCCGGGCTGCGGCTTTCCCCTCTGAGCGTGCTTTTAAACTCCTTCCTTGAGGAAATCCTCTCTCCTTCATCAATTCGTTCAAGGCATCGCGTTCGTGGGAATCCAGCCTTGCTCCTTGGAGGGGCTGTTAACTTGGTGTCTCATCCCATCGGCGTGTTAGCTAAGGAACCCCTGGTCTTCTAGGCAGGGAGTCCTGGCCGCCAGGACAGAGCCGGCAAAGTACGCCTATTTACATATTTTATCCTATTTAACACGTTTTATTTTGTCAGCTCCTCTTACAGCCCATTAAGCATTTAATTGGTTTGACTTCCTTGTACAACCGGGACATTTCCTTGCCTCTCGAATGCAATTACCGTCATCTCTGGCTCTGCTTGCCCCTGGAAGTCATCCCAACACTTTCTCCTTTAAAAAAAAAAAATAATATATATATATTTTTTTTGATTGATGTCAGAGAGGAAGGGCAAGGGAGAGAGAGAGAGAAACATCCATGATGAGAGAGAATCCTGGATCGGCTGCCTCCTGCACGCCCCACACTGGGGATGGAGCCCACCACCCGGGCCTGTGCCCTTGACCGGGAATCGAACCGTGACCTCCTGGTTCCTAGGTCGACGCTCACCCCCTGAACCTCGCCGGCCGGGCGACACTTCCTCCTTTTCAATTACCAAGTATTTTATGTCTCTGTCCTTGTCTTCTCGGACTCTCCCTCTAGTCCAGAGCATGCCCTTCGAGACAGTTGTCAGGAAAATACCCCATCCTCCTCTTGATCCCCAAAGCTCCCGGCTCCCTGGACCGCGGCTCCGTCTTAGCTTAATGTCCCTTCATTCCTATTACCTGTGACGCGTTGCAAGCCTTATGTCCCCCCGGGGCGTTCCCGTTAATAGAACTCGGCGAATCTATAAATAAGGGCAGCTTCGTAGAAGAATGCACTCATTCTTCGCCCCTGCCTCTCGCCTCTCCTACGAGCCCCGACTTCACCAGGAGGCAAGGTGCTCCTAGGAGGGACGCCGCCTTACTTTCAGAAATCACTGTTCAGGCCCTAGCCGGTGTTGCTCAGTGGATAGAGCGTCCGCCTGTGGACGGAAGGGTCCCGGGTTCGATTCCGGTCAAGGGCATGGACCTTGGTTGCGGGCACATCCCCAGTAAGGGCGTGCAGGAGGCAGCTGATGGATGTTTCTCTCTCATCGATGTTTCTAACTCTCTCCCCCTCTCCCTTCCTCTCTGTAAAAAAATCAATAAAATATATATTTAAAAAAAAATAGAAATCCTCTTTCATTTATCCATTCATTCTAGGACTCTGCACAGAACAGCTGCTCGTCCTATTCATCCCTTCAACAACTCCCGAGAAGCTGAAAAATCCTCTCAAGAGCCGATCATGCGAATCCGGGACGAGAAGCACAGCGCAGAGTGAGAGCCAGGAAGAGAAGGAGCAGGCGAGCACCCCCCCGGCCCCACCCCCCGGAGCACCCTGGCCAAGCCAAGTGCCGGCTGGGGGGCTCCTCCGTCCCTCGGCAGGCAGGCCCGGGGGCTGCCGGCCTCCCCTCGCTTCTGAGCTTTATGGGGACGTTTCTCCCCGGGGCTCAGTCCCTCTGCCCACGGAGCACCAGCAAGTTATGGGGTCCCGGAGCCTCACTAATCCTCTGAGATGCCAGACCGAACCCAGAACACACCTTGTAAAAGCCGAGGCCCCCGAGGCCAGGAAGCCACGGGGATTTCTGGGATGCAATCACTGGTCCCCGTGAAACAAATCCCTGGGCTTCCGGCCCCCATCTCTAGGCACGAATGCACGCCGTCTCCGAGGAGAGCAGGAGGTGTCTCCCCCGTCTCTCCTGGCCCCACCGCGCCCCTAAGATTCTTGTTCGCCCCACATGGGTGGTGGCTGCTGTGAATCCTCACCCATGGATGTTTTCCCCACTGGTTTTTAGAGAGAGTGGAAGGGAGGGAGGGTGGGAGGGAGGGAGGGAGGGAGAAAGGGAGAGAGAGACACCGATGTGAGAGAGACACATCTATTGGTTGCCTCCTGAACGTGCCCTTGACCAGGGCCACGGATCAAACCCACAACGCTTCGGTGACAGGGACGCCGCCGCTCTAACCACTGAACACCACCGGCCAGGGCTCTCCTAACGTTCGATTAGGAAACACTTGTTGGTTGGACTCTCGCATCAAAGCACCACGATCCCTCCCCCTGCCCCCTCCCTCCCCCCCGGGGAAGGCCTAGCGCCAGCTCCCGCACCCTGCCTACTGGGGATCGAGCCCGCAACCCGGGCATGTGCCCTGACCGGGAACCGAACTCGAGACCCTGCTGGTCCAATCCATGGGACGACGCCCAGTCCATTGAGCCACACCAGCCGGGCCCCGCGGATCTCTCTCTGAGCGTCACTTCCGTGCCCGCGGTACGAGCAGAAACACCGCCCTGCGCCATCTGCGACAGCTTCCTAGCAAACGGGTCAGTTTGGGTTGGAATGAACTCCTGTAAAAATGCCCCCAAAGAAACTTGCCCTGGCCAGATTGGCTCACTGGATAGAGCGTCGGCCTGCGGACTGAAGGGTCCCAAGTTCGATTCCGGCCAAGGGCACAGGCCCGGGTTGCGGGCTCGATCCCCAGTGTAGGGCGTGCAGGAGGCAGCTGATCCGTGATTCTCTCTCTCTCTCTCTCTTTCTCCCTGACATCAATCTATATTAATAAAAGTGTAAAATGCTAATGAGACCGGACAGCCAAAGGACCTTCCGGACGTCCTTCCGGATGAAGCCGGGCTGCGAGGGCTGAGCCCCTTGCACAAATTTCATGCATAGGGACTCTAGTAAGAAAAATATATATATTTCATTGATTTTTTACAGAGAGGAAGGGAGAGGGACAGAGAGTTAGAAACATCGACGAGAGAGAAACATCCATCAGCTGCCTCCTGCACACCCCCCTACTGGGGATGTGTCCGCAACCAAGGTACATGCCCTTGACTGGAATCGAACCTGGGACCCTTCAGTCTGCAGGCCGACGCTCTATCCACTGAGCCACACTGGTGAGGGCTAAAAACATAATTTAAAAAAGAGAAAGAAACAAGTATTTCCCCACTTCTTATTCCTCCATCTGTGGAAGATCCTGAGGCCCGGCTCAAATGCCATTGGTCGCCACGCCTTCCGGGACTTTCCCAGGTGACACCCGCCCCGCCCTCCTCCCTCGGCCTCACGCCCTCACGCGTTGGGCTCCATCTCCTTCCCGTTGGCAACAGTGACTTCGGTTCTTGTCGGCTGTGGGTTCCCTGCCTCGTTCGTCTCTGAATCACCCCCGAGGGGGCAGCCCGAAGCCTCGCAAACAAACGCCCATGTTCGGAGACAAATGGCGGCCCTGGCCGGTGTAGCTCAGTGGATAAGGCGTCAGTCTGGGGACTGACGGGTCCCGGGTTCGATTCCGGTCTAGGGCACGTACCTCGGTTGCAGGCGTCATGCCTGGGCCTGGTCGGGGCCACGTGCGGGAAGCAACCCCGCGATGTGTCTCGCTCACATCGATGCGTCTCCCTCTCTGTCTCTTCCCCTCCCTTCCGCTCTCTCTAAAAACCTTTGGGAAAATAGCCTCGGTTGAGGATGGACAACAGAGAAAAATGACAGGCGGGAGCAAACATCTGCGATACACTTACACCGGGAGAGGCACATGCATCGTACAGAGGCAACACCCACGAGCTCTCGAGATGAAAGATAACCCGGCCGCAAAAAACGGGCCAAGAACGTCAGTGAGCAGTTCAGAGAGGAATGAGCATGACTAATAACTTCACGAGGAGGCATCTCACTTTCAGGGTCTTCAAAAGCAACGTGAACACAAACACACAGCAGGCCCCGCCGGCGTGGCTCCGTGGTTGAGCATCAACCTCGGAACCAGGAGGTCCCAGGTTCGATTCCCCGTCAGGGCACGCGCCCGGGCTGCAAGCTCCGTCCCCAGCGTGGGGCGTGCAGGAGGCAGCCGGTCCATGGTTCTCTCCCATCATGCATGTATTCACTCTCTCTCTCCCCATCTCCCTTCCTCTCTGACATCAATACAAATATATTAAAAACACACCAACGTCAGGACCAGGGAACTAGGTCCCAGGTGACTCCCATGCTGGGCCTCCCCCCGTCCCCGCCCGAGCCCCCGAGACTCTGGTTGGAAAAGATTCTGGTCCAGGATTTTAACACGGGGCTCGGCTTCCGCTCAGGAAGGCACGCGGTGGGCAGACGACGGTTTTCTTGCGCTCGCCTGAAATTCTGGGCCGGGGCCGGCCCTCTGCGGAGCTATTTAAGGGAAACGATGGGAGGCGAGCTGAGAGTCCTTTAAGGCTCTCACATCCTCCGGGCCCCCTGGCAGCGGCCCGCCTGTCTCTAGGCTCCGCCTCAGAACCAACCCCCTTAGCTCAGTGCAGGGGAAGGTACGGGGCCCGCGTGGCACCCCCAAGGTACACGTTTCCAAAAGCCTCAGCCACCCAGCTGTGGGGACTGGGTCTGGGAGAGTATCTTTTTTTTTTGGAGAGAGAGAGAAAGAGAGTGGGAGAGGGAGGGACAGAGAGAGAGAGAGAGAGAGAAACATCGATGTGAAAGAGACACATCCACTGGTGGCCTCCCGCCCGCGCCCCAAAACCAGGGCTGGGGATCTCAAGCCTGCCACCCAGGTATGAGGCGGCCGATCCGTGATTCTCTCCTGGGCACTGATGTCTCTCTCCCTCCCTCCCTCTGAAATCAGTAAAAATATAATTAAAAACCGCTCCCACGACAGATGCCGTTCGACCTTTCTCTCTCTAGTTCCTCTGCCTCCACGTGCAAGCATTCATAAATAACACAGACAGGCTGGGCGTGTTATTTTTTAAAAACCCACATGCAGCCCCAGCCGGGGTGGCTCAGTGGATAGAGCGTCGGCCTGCAGACTGAAGGGTCCCGGGTTCGATTCCGGTCAAGGGCACATCCCCAGTGGGGGGGCGTGCAGGAGGCAGCCGATCCACGATTCTCTCTCATCATGGATGTCTCTCTCTC
This sequence comes from Corynorhinus townsendii, assembly GCA_026230045.1. NCBI lineage: Eukaryota > Metazoa > Chordata > Mammalia > Chiroptera > Vespertilionidae > Corynorhinus > Corynorhinus townsendii. The sequence goes on from JAPDVU010000017.1 coordinate 749,301, forward strand.
TCTCCTCTCCTCTCTGAGATCAATAAAAAAATATATTAAAAACAATAAAAAAGTCACCGATGCCACCAAGAACTTCCAGCAGTGGCACCCGAGCGTGCCCGCTGCCCTGTGCCCTGGCCCACATTGGGTGCCGACCTTTTCCCACGTCGGCCGATCGCAGAGGCGTGAAACCACATTACTGCCTTCGACCACATACATCAACCCCACTTACTCCCAGGAAGCAGGCCGAACTTCCTTTCTCGTTTACTTTTGATTTGATTTTTCTGGTTCATCCTCACCGGGGGATATTTTTCCATTGCTTTTTCAGAGAGAGTGGGAAGGAGAGAGAGAAACATCGATGTGAGAGGAACACACCCACTGGTTGCCTCCCGCACAGGCCCACGACCTGAATTCCTTATCTTCTCAGATGTGGCTGTTGTAAAGGTTTTTTTAAAATATATTTTATTGATTTTTTTTTTTTTACAGAGAGGAAGGGAGAGGGAGAGAGAGTTAGACACATCGATGAGAGAGAGACATCCATCAGCTGCCTCCTGCACACCTCCTACTGGGGATGTGCCCGCCACCAAGGCACATGCCCTCGGCCGGAATCGAACCCGGGACCCTTCAGCGACGCGCTATCCACTGAGCCACACCGGTCAGGGCTGTAAAGGGGATTGTTAACCAAGCAACCGGTCACCTCTCTTCGCATTATCCAGGCAGTTAGGTGTGTCCTCTGTCCCTAGTGTCACCTGACTCTTTCTCCAAGTCTTCTTCCTCTTGTTTAAGGCCCGGTGTGTTCCGGGCGACCTCCAGGAGATGACAAATGAGAGAAGCAAAAAGAGGCTAATGGGCCGCATATGTTTTTTTAATTAATCATCCCCTGAGGATATTTCCCCCCCCCCCCGTTGCTTTTTAGAGACTTTTTAGAGAGTGAAAGGGAGGGAGGGAGGAGAGGGGGGAGAGAGAGAGAGAGAAAGACATCGATGTGAGAAAAACACATCGACTGGAAGCCTCACACACTTATCCTGACGAGGGGAGGGGGGTGTATGGGGGGGGAAATCGAACCTGCAACCCAGGTGTATGCCCTTGACCGGGAATCGAACCTGTGACTCTTGGATGTGTGAGCCGACACCCCAACCACTGAGCCAAAGCAGCCAACGCATGATGCCTATTTTTCTTTCTTTGATTTCAGAGAGGGAGGGGACGAGAGAGAGAGAAACATCAGTGATGAGAGAGAATCCCAGATCAGCTGACTCCTGCACGCCCCCTCCTGGGGATCAAACCCTCAACCCGGGCACGGGCCCTGACCGGGAATCGAACCCGGGACCCTTCCATGTCTATCTAACCAATGAGCCACACGGCCAGGGTGGGATGCCTAATTGTCACCGGGGAAGGCCCAGAGCTTTCACCAGACTCTCAAAGGCATCCAGGATTGGAGGAAGGGGAATACCCATCTGCTTCCATGGCCTCTGCCCCACGGAACACCAAACCGGACCGGGGTATCAGCCGAACGAAGGAAGCGTAAAAAGAACCAGGCCAGGACTTAGGGGCGAGCCCAGATCCACGACCCAGGCCGGGCTGAGAGTCGGGGCAGGTACCAGGAACGCTAATAGCCCAGCAAGACTTGAGGGAGGGGACCTCACACCAGACAGAGGCCGCAGCTGGCCGGCCGGCCGCAGACAAAGAGCCAGGACATCCCGGTCCGTGGGGGGGGAGGGGGAAGGGGGGGGTTGAACACACGCTTTCTGTGCGGACGCGAACCCACTTCCATCCCTGGCCTCTGCTCCCTCCGTGGGCTCGCCCGTAAATCAAAGCTAAGAATATCTCCGTGGCGTTTATGAGTCACAAAACCTCCAGGGTTGGGAAGGCACAGGAGGGTTTTGAAGAGTTCTCATTGAGGAGGGAGGGAGAGGCTGCAGGCCGCCCCGGGCCTTTTCCATAGTGTACCTGCTGGTGGGGGAGGGGGACAAAGGCTGGTTTTGAATAAAGAGGCCCAGGCCCAGCCCGCCCGCCTGCCCTGGGCCCGGGGAGGCTCGGGGGTTGAGCACGGACCTAGGAACCAGGAGGTCACAGTTCGATTCCCGGTCAGCGCACAGGCCAGGGGTTACACGCTCCGTCCCCAGGAGGGGGCGTGCGGGAGGCAGCCCATCAGTGATTCTCTCTCCTCATGGATGTTTCCGTCTCTCCCTCTCTCTCTCCCTTCCTCTCTGACGTCAACACAAATATATTTTTAAAATAAATAAATCGGCCAGAACCGGTGTGGCTCGGTGGATAGAGCGTCAGCCTGTGGACTGAGGGGGTCCCAGGTTCCATTCCGGTCAAGGGCATGGACCTGGGTTGCGGGCACATCCCCAGTAGGGAGTGTGCAGGAGGCAGCTGATGGATGTTTCCCTCTCGTCGATGTTTCTAGCTCTCTATCCCTCTTCCTTCCTCTCTGTAAAAAATCAATAAAATATATTTAAAAATAAAAAAATAAATCGAACCCAGCACTCTATCCACTGAGCCAAAACAGCCAGGGCCAGCATTTTTTTTTTAATATGGTTCATTGATATTTTTTTAGATAGAGAGGAAGGAAGAGGGGGAGAGAGAGAGAGAGAGAGAGAGAAACATCAATGATTGATTGCCTCTGGCATGCAGCCGAGGTAGGTGCCACCTTGACGGGAATCGAACCCGGGACCCTTCAGTCTGCAGGCTGACGCTCTATCCACTGAGCCACACCGGCTAGCCTCTGTGGCTAAGTTGCCAGCGTGAGTGCCAGCATGAGTGCCAGCATGAGTGACAGCCGAGGCGGCGGGAGGGCTGCTGGCTCCCCGGCCCGTTCATTCCCCGGCTTGGCACTTTGCTACCAGTCACCCCGCGATCAGTCCAACAAGTTCTTGACTTTTTGCACGCTGTCCCTGTCCCTGTCCCTGTCCCTACAGAAGTTTGGGAAATGACTCGTCTCGGGTCACACTGCTAGTATTCGGAGCCATTGCACAAGCCTAGAAACCAAGCAAACGACCCCACCCCGCGCCCTACATCCCCCGCTAACATCCCCTCCCGCGCGCCTCCGGCCACCCCCAGGGCTGCTGGGTCCTGAGCCGTCCCCGAAAGCCGCCCTCATCGCGACTCTCAGGCACGGGCACCGGGCGGTCCCCCTCCAGGAGCCGGGCCCACGGAGGGCGCAGGGGTCCCAGGGAGGCCCGGCCATGCACCGTGCGCCTGTCACCCAACAATCGCCCAGCCGCTCTGGCGCGCCCTCAGGGTCCAGCTCTCCGTCGAGGGCAAGGGGGTCTCAGGCCCAGGAGAGCCCGGTGGGCACGGAGGAGAGCACCCGCGGGCAGAAGGCTGCGCCCCCCACGGCCCCGGCTCGGGGCCGGGCCGGGCAGGTGTCCAGGAAAGTTTGGGGCGCGCAGGGCCCCTGGCACTCACCTGACCCAAGTTGAGGTAGCCGTGCGCCTGGGCCACGCGGTCCGCCTGGGCCGGGCCGCCCAGCACTTGCACTGCCCAGTGGTTGGTGTAGACGGGGCGCGGCGGCGGCGGCGCGGAGCAGGCGGCGGGCAGCGCCAACAGCAGCAGCCACTTCCAGGGGCGCAGCGCCAGCGGCCGGGGCGCGGGCCGGTCGGCGTCCCCCGCGTCCTCGGCGGCGGTGGCGGCGGCGCGGGGCCCGGGCGCAGGCGGCGCGCGCGGAGGCATGGCAGCGGCAGGCAGGCTCCGCGGCGGGCGCCCGAGCGGCGAGTGCGCCAGGGGGGTGGGGTGCCGCCTTTTAAAGCCGCTCCGCGCGCTGGGGAAGCGCCGCCGCCGCCGCCGTTGCCGCCGCCGCCGCCGCCGCCGCCGCAGCGGGCGGGAGCGAGGGAAGGGGAGGGGGAGGCGGCCGCGGCGCGTTCCCGCCCGCGCGCCCCGGTGGCGCCCCTGCGCCCGCCCGCACCCGGGCCCGCTGCAAGCCCAAGGGACCCGAAACGCCCCTCGCCGGGAACTTCTCGCCGACTTTTTGGGGGTTCACGGGACGCAGGCACAGACGCCGGGCAGCCCTAGCGAGCGGCGGCCGTGACCTCGCGTGACCTCCTGGCAGGCGGGAGGGAGGGCCCAGGGCGCATCCCCGGTGAGTCCAGTTCCCGGAGCGCTGGGGGCGGGCCGCGCCCTCCCACCTGGTGGGCGGCTTCTGCGTCCCCATTGGCCCGGTCCGGTTGGACTCCTGCACAGGTGGCCTGGCTCCTTCCTGCGTGCGTGCGACAGTGGACTTCACAGGGTCTAGGTTCTGGCTCCGTGGTTGCGCGTCGACCTGTGAGCCAGGAGGTCACGGTTCGATTCCGGCCAAGGGCACGTGCCCGGGGTTGCGGGCTCATCCCCTGTAGGGGACGCGCAGGAGGCAGCTGATCCGTGATTCTCTCTCATCATGGATGTGTCTCTCTCCCTCTCTTCCTTCCTGTCTGAAATCAATAAAGATATATAGATTAAAAAAAAAAAAGTAGTCACAAGGAAGAGCGGGGTCATGGCACTGTCTCCCCAAAGGAGACCTGATTATAGGGGCGGTTGAATGGGGGCAAAGACATCCGACCATCAGCGGGGGAGGGGGGGACGGGGGGAGGGGGGGCTGGGGTGTCCAAGAGACACCTAGTGGTTTGGGGAAGTTTGGGGCTGTTAGAGAGTAGACGTTTTTTGAGCATGCTTCCTCCTAATCCACTCAGCCTTGAATCCTAGCTGCACCTCACAAAATAGCCTTGCAAGATAGAACATAGGACGCCGTCAGCTTTCTGAAGAACAGGATGACCCTGTGAATAACATGGTCGTCAATGGCATGACCCTGACGTTGCTTGGGGGAAAACTGTTTTGTCTTGGGTTGCTTGCTCTGCAAGAACAGGATGTGGCAAATGTGCTTCAAAGCGGTCCTGCACACAGGGTCCGGGCTGCTCTCTGGACTCCCTGCGTGGAGAAAGGCAGAGCAGTCGCCGGCGGGCTAATAAAGGCTCCCTAAATTTTAATTTGGTCTGGACTCCCGTGGTTGTTCACTCGCGTTTGCTCCACAACAGGGCCACCTCAGGAAGCGGGGCAGTCGGCTCCCCAAGCTGACCCCTGGGTATCTGTGGGATCGTGGGGAGTGCAGCGGTATCCCCCCCACCCCTGGAGGGCTGTCTAGAGAATGCCATGAGCCCATGCATGTGATAAGCTGTGAATAAACGTTGGTTTTTGTGAGCGAGCCCAGGGCCTGCTACACATTAGGTGTTCCCTAGTGGAGTGGGGGTTCGCAGAAGCTCGAAAGGGAGGCGAATCCTTCCTCGGCTGCTGCCGGGGCAGCCTGGAACGCAAGGGATACGGACTCGGTGCATCCTGGAGAACTACATAAATGTCTTTTTTCTTGTTTTGTTTGAAATATATTTTTATTGATTTCAGAGAGGAAGGGAGAGGGGGAGAGAGAGAGAGAGAAACATCGATGATGGGAGAGAATCATGGATTGGCTGCCTCCTGCACGCCCCACCCTGGGGATCAACCCTGCAACCCGGGCACGGGCCCTGACCGGGAATCGAACCGCAACCTCCGGGGGTCCATCAGTGGACGTTCATCCACCGAGCCGCGCTGGCCGGGCACATGGCCACACGCAAACAAGCAGACGGCTTCAGGGTCTCCTCTCCCTGCCTCCCAAGATCCTGGTCCCTCCTGGCCCCGTGTGGAAAGCCAGCCTTTCTTTTTCCCCAATTCCTCCAGAAACTGGGCTCAGAAGGCCCGGAGGTGGGAGGGGAGGGCTGGTCCGGGCTCAGTTTCTCGGGGTGTCCCCTTTTGTGCGGGGTGCTGTATAGAACTGGCTGGCGTCTGGGGCTAGGCAGGGAGAGAGGGTGGGCGATGAGGGATGGGAGAGGCCTGGGAGAGGGCGGGGCCCGTGCAGGTGGCTCCCCCAGGCCCTCGAGAGCCTTCCTGTCAGGAGCCTTTTGGTTTCATAACCCCGTGACTCATTCTACCGGCATGAGTCACCCCAACAGAGGTGGGAGAGAAGGAGGCGAGGTGGGAGGCCCTACCGGGACCAGCCGAGTCGCTGTTCACCGGGGCCTCTCTTGGATCCTCCCTGTGGATTTCCCACACGTTCCTCCCCCCCCCCCGCTTTTTTTTTAAATATATTTTTTTATTGATTTGAGAGAGGAAGAAGGAAGAGAAAGAGAAACATCCAGGATGAGAGAGAATCATGGATCGACTGCCTCCTACACGCCCCCCCTCCCCCCCCACTGGGGATGGAGCCCACATCCCAGGCATGTGTCCTTGACTGGAATTGAACCCGGGACCCTTCAGTCTGCAGGCTGACGCTCTATCCACGGAGCCGAACCAGCCAGGGCTCTGGGGGATGTTTGACCATCTGGGGCGGGGAGGGCATGGAGCAGCTCCAAGCCCGCTCCAGGCCACCTCCCCCCCACTCCCCCGCTCTTGGCCTCTCTGATGAGACTCTCCCTTCCTATCTAGAAGATCATCACTATCTTAAGAAAGAGCCTGGTGAGAAACGCTGCTCCTGTAAAATAATGATCGTGGATCTAGCAATTATGTGTCACCGTGTTCCCTTCATAAACTCCCACGTGGAAATATAGTGTCAAACAAGGAATTTTGGAGCAAAAAAAAAAAAAGCTGAAACTCCAACTCCCTGAGTTGTCCTTCCCAACGAAGAGTGAGAGCTTTGCCATTCAGCTGCTTTCCCTTTTCGCCTTGGCTTCCAGGAGGCTCACGGCCCCAGGTGCTAGAAAAGCACAGTCGTTGATTTCCCCCTTGCCGCGGCAGTTAGGATACCTAGAGTACCCACCTCAAAGAAACACAAACAGAAAGTTGGTGATAGGCAGGAGGAGCGTGGAGAAAGGCATGCGGGGCGGGCATGGGAAAGCTAAGCTGTCTGGCCGGAATGGCCGGTCTGTCTGGGAGCAGCGTGTGGCTCCACGGAACGGGGGGGGGGGGGGGGGGGGGGGGGAAGGGCGGGGGGCAGCAGGCAAGATGAGCAAGAAAGACAGCCCCATCTTGCTAGGGGACAAGAGGGCTGTGCCCCGAGCCTGCTCTTCTCCCTGCTGGCGGCAAAAACTCGAGATGGTATAAGTGGGTGCACAAGAGTTCTTGGGAACCAAGACTGAGGACGGGCCTGGCCGGTGTGGCTCCGCGGTTGAGTGTCGACCTATGAACCAGGAGGTCAGGGTTCGATTCCCCGTCAGGGCACACGCCCGGGGTTGCGGGCTCCATCCCCAGTGTGGGGCGTGCAGGAGGCAGCCAATCGATGTGATGTTTCTCTCTCATGGACGTTTCTATCTCACTCTCCCTTTCCCTTCCTCTCTCTCTAAAAATCAATAAAAACATACATTTTTTTTAAAAAAAGGCAAAGAGCAATTGAAATGGCACAAACTTTTGCTACCAAGCCATCATTTATTATTTTTTTAAAATATATTTTTATTGATTTCGGAGAGAAATGGAGAGGGCGAGAGAGAGAGAGAAACATCCAGGATGAGAGAGCAGCATGGATCGGCTGCCTCCTGCCCGCCTCGAACCGTGACCTCCTGGATCCTAGGTCGACGCTCTATCCACGGAGCCACACCGGCCGGGCAGACCATCATGTAAAGGCTTTTCCAGCCCGGCGTGTCTGGCGTGACATTCTGCCCTCCCAGCTCCACCAGGCAAGGGGGCCTTCCTGCCAACCGGCCGGGGGCGTGGCTCACCCTGTGCCAGGCGGATCATCCCCATTGGCTGAGGAGCCGTTGGGATGCGTCACATCAGCAGGTGCCGGGCGGGCGGGCGGCGCGCCTGCTCCACGGAGCACGAGCAGCCCATCTTGGCCCCGTGCTTCTCACACAGCCACGATCGGAGCTTCCCTTCCGGGCGTGATGTGCGTGACCGTGGTGCGGCTTCACTTTTTTTTAAATTGATTTCAGAGAGGATGAAAGAGGGAGAGAGAGAGAGAGCTAGAAACATCCAGGATGAGAGAGGACCACGGATCGGCTGCCTCCTGCAGGCCTTCTCCCGGGGATCCAGCCTGCCACCGAGGTACGTGCCCTTGACCGGAATCGAACCCGGGACTCTCCTCCGCTCCACAGGCCGACGCTCTATCCACGGAGCCACACCGGCGAGGGCCTGCTTCTCATTGTGGGCGAGGCGGCCGTGCCCTCTGACCTCCAGGCCAGGGTGCTTCCCTGAGCGCTTTGTCCCCACAGAGGCTGGGCGAGGGGTGCGACCCACAGCCCCAGGGGGGAACAGGCACCCAAGTGGTCATTAAAGTGGAGAAAAATGCCAGCCTGGTTGGTGACATGCGGAGTGTCGGTGGAGATGCTGACGACACTGAAAACAACCCCGGGGCGTTAGCGAGATGACCTGAATTTCCGGCTGGGGTGAGACTCTTTCCCACGTGAAACCCGGTAAGTGATCTGTGTGGGGTTCTGCCCTCACCCCGAAACGGCAGGCTTGAGTCAAAGGTCAGAGCGGTGCCCGGCTGGCGTGGCTCGGTGGTGGAGCATCGACCTAGGAACCGGGAGGTCACGGTTCCATTCCCACCCGCTCAGGGCACAGGCCCGGGTTGCTGGCTCCATCCCCAGTGTGGGGCGGGCAGGAGGCAGCCGCTCCATGATGCCCATCCTGAATGTTGGGGTCGGAAATACCCAGGAGGAAGGGATGCCGGCCGCTGACTCACCCCCCACTCCTGCAGCCCAGGTGACAAAGGGAGGGTGGATGCTCAGTAGCCTCACGCCCGGAGGGTCCGAGAATCGTCCCCATCAACATGTTTTCAGAGCCAGGTCTCGGCGCAGGGAGGCGTCCCCATATCCGCCGTTTAGTTGACCCACGGAAGGCATTCCAGAATGTTTTCCTGCGTGTGTGTGTGGCAGGAGGAGGCGTGTGAGGAAAAGCAAGTCACCAGGGCCCTTCCCTTTTCCCATGGGGAGGCCCAGAGCCACCGCCTTGGACCCTTTCCGCATTTGACTTTTACTGGTGGTTAGCATCCTGATTTTACATACACTTGAGTGGCCAGATGATGATGATCTCTGAACGCATAATAACCTGGCCACTCAGTGTATGTGTGTGTGTGTGTGTATATATATATGTATTAGAGGCCTGGTGCATGAATTCGTGCATGGGTGGGGTCCGGCCAGCCTGGCCAGGGGGAGGGGACATGGGCGGTTGGCCGGCCTGCCTGCTGGTCGAACTCCTGGTCGAGGGGACAATTTGCATATTAGCCTTTTATTCTATAGGATAGACACTGAGTGGCCAGATGATTATGCATTCAGAGATCATCATCATCTGGCCACTCAGTGTATACACACACACACACACACACACACACACACACACTAGTGGCCCGGTGCACAAATTCATGCACAATTGAAAGGGAAATAATTAGAAGAAATATTTTAATATTGCTATTTGCCCTTTCTCCCTCAGCGCCTGGGAGCCAGGCGGCAGCCACCCCCCGCCCCCGCCTGCACTGCTACTGGTCACAGTCTGCAGGGTGATGGGGGTTGGGGGTGGGCATGTGATCAGGTCCAGCTTCACCTGCCTTGGCCTGGCGCTGCCAGCTCACCGGCTCCACCATCCTGCCATGGTCCCGCTCTCATCGGGGCCCATTGGGGCTGGCAGCGCCTCCACTGCCTCCCGCTGCCAGCGCCTTGTCGCCGACACCGCCATGCTCCGCACCGCCCCCTGGTGGTCATGCATGTCATAGTGAGCGGTCGAACTCCCTGTTGAACCAAGGCCTGAGCGGACCGTTTGCATATTAGGCTTTTCTTTTATAAGGTTTTTTTAAAAATGGATTTCAGAGAGAAAGAGAGGGGGGGGAGAGAGAGAGAAACACCCATGATGAGAGAGAATCACGGATCGGCTGCCGCCTGCACGCCCCCTACTGGGGATGGAGCCCGCAACCCGGGCATGAGCCCTGACCGGGAATGGAACCTCGACCTCCTGGATCCTAGGTTGATGCTCGACCACTGAGCCACCCCGTGGGGCTGGGATTCTGTTTGGAGTCACAAACATTGCTGCGGCAAATTTAGCCCTCACTCAGATCCCTCCCCAGTGACCACACACCCCCCCCCCCCCCCGCCACCGTGAGCCGTGCACGGGAAGTTCGTGTGGCTCAGACACACGGCACCGACTGGCTCAGAACTTGAAAGGTTCCACGGCTCCCCCTCAGACGTCTCTCTGCGTTAAGGCAAAACCAATTACCCGTTTATCCTGCCCAAGCTTAAGGGCTCATCACACGAGTTTCAGATGGCGGCTTTTGCAAATGGGTCTTCTTTTTGCCTCCCACGTCCCAATAAAGAGGGACCAGATGAAAAACAATCTCCCACCCGGGGCGGGGGGAGGGTAGGAGAAGGGGTTCCGGGCAACCAAGACACTAGGAGGAATCGGAGGGGTGCACAGCAGGGGGCACAGGGAACAGAGGGCATCAGCGATGGCTCACGGCAGGGCCCGCCTTCCCAACGAACACAGAGGGCGGGGGAGGGCGTTAAACAGGGTGTTGAGCCAAAGGTTTGCTAACAAAACTGCTGCACCGCCGGCCAGGTTGCTCAGTGGTTAGAGCGTCGACCTAGGAACGAGGAGGTCAGGGTTCGATTCCCGGTCAGAGCACAGGCCCGGGTTGCGGGCTCCATCCCCAGTAGGGGGCGTGCTGGAGGCCGCCGATCCGTGATGCTCTCTCATGATTAGTGTTTCTCTCTCTCTCTCTCCCTCTCCCTCTCCCTTCCTCTCTGAAATCAATAAACATACCTTAATATATTTATATATATCCTCAGGTGAGGATTAACCAGCAATTAAAAAAAACACACACACACACACAAAACGAATTCTTCAGATCCAATGACAAAGACACTCTCGTTCCCTGGGCATCGCTGAGGCCCCACGGAGGCAGGGATGGGCAAGCACGGAGATGCCACCCTCCCTGGACTCGGTCCTTTTCAATTTCCTGTTCCCCAGCTGCGGGATGCAATTTCCAGCATGGAACTGTCTGCCCGGAGCGCGGCGGGGGGAGGGGGGAGGGGGGGCCGGGCCGGGGGATGGAAGTGCACCCCGCTCCACACCTGCAGCTGCCTGCCCGCCGCCTGCCGCTGGTTTGAAGGTGTTTTTTTTTAAACCAACTCCAAAAGATACTGTTTCAATCGGAACGGCCGCTTCCTGCGAAACCTTGGCTGTAGCCGCCGGCCAGAAATACGGCCTCCGGGTGGCGAGGGAGGAACACGGTCTCTGTATACAAAGGCCTAACATAACAAACAAGCCGCAGCATTTCCCGGTAAACAGCGCCAGGCAGGCATTCCTGCCCTTAGCCTCGGCTGCGTTCAAAATATTTGGACGGGACCAAGTGCAGCGTGTCATTATCATTAATAACGAAGGTGATCCTTCCTGGTTGGGGTGCACCCAGGGCGCCCCATCCTAACAGGGCCTCGGTGGCAGTGACTTTGGCTTGAATTCTCTCTCTCTCTCCTTTTTGGTGATATATTTTGATGTCAGAGAGGAAGGGAGAGAGAGAGAGAAACATCCATGAGGAGAGAGAATCACAGACCGGCCGCCTCCTGCACGCCTCCTACTGGGGATCGAGCCTGCAACCCGGGCACGTGCCCTTGACCGGGAATCGAACCCGGGACCCTTCAGTCCGCAGGCCGACGTTCTACCCACTGAACCACACTGGCCAGGGCCAGAAACACGTTCTGACAAGTGCCGCTTGTGAGCAAACCAGCCCACGTTGGAAGCCGTGTTTTTCTCGAGAAATGAGTTCCATTTTTCTAAGGAAGTTCGTTCGGGCCCTAATCGGTGTGGCTCAGTGGCTAGAGCGTCGGCCTGCGGACTGAAGGGTCCCAGGTTCGATTCTGGTCAAGGGCATGGACCTTGGTTGCAGGCACATCCCCAGTAGGGAGTGTGCAGGAGGCAGCTGATGGATGTTTCTCTCCCATCGATGTTTCTAACTCTCTATCCCTCTCCCTTCCTCTCTGTAAAAAAATCAATAAAATATATTTTTAAAAAAAAGAAAAAGAAAAAAGAAATTCATTCGGGGCCTGAGGCTGTCATTGCTCTGTGCCTTCTTGGGGTCGGGGAGGCCGATGGGTCCTAAGCAGCTTTCCCCTGGGTCCTGCCAGGGTCACGCTCCCCTGACCCCTCCCAGCCGGCCAGCTCGCAGCCCCTGGGACGGCCCCCCCGACCCCAGATGCCAACCTCTGACAACGTTCCGAGCTGCGGGCTCGGCCTCTCTCCTCCCTGCGGACCCCTCCATCGGCTTTTCAGCGCGTGGGCACTTTTCTCAGATCGTCTGACAGCGAATGAGTGACCCGGGGTCCGGCTGGCCGCCCCTCCCGCCCACTGCGCACCCTGCGCGCGCACCGGATGCCTCCCCGCTCTGCCCCGCCTCCCCCACGAGAGCTGGCCGCCAGGCCCTGGCTCTGTCGCACGCTGTTGGTGTGTTGGGGCCCAGCCACAGGCTTTGCCGACAGGGTCCGAGGAGACGCGAGGCAGGCACTTCGCTTTTCTCCGGTTAGAAACAAGGCCAGCCGGTGTGGCTCCGTGGTTGAGCGCCGACCTAGGAACCAGGAGGTCACCGTTTGATTCCGGTCAAGGGCACAGGCCCGGGTTGCGGGCTGGATCCCCCAGTCGGGGGCGTGCAGGAGGCAGCCCATCCGTGATTCTCTCTCATCACGGATGTTTCCATCTCTCTGTCTCTCTCCCTTTAAACAAACAAACATATTATCCAAAAAAAACCCCACACACAAACAGGCTTATGCTGAGGATGCGAAGATCCACGGTTAAAGAGTGGGTCCTCTGTCTGGGACCAGGAAATTCGTGCCAGAGAGAGAAGGAGAGGGCGACGAGCGAGAGGGGTGGGGGGAGAAAGCGGGTAACAGAGGAAGCGGGGGACTGGGAAGGTTTGCTGCTTCCCGCCGCGCGGTCACCAGGGAGCCGGAGCGTCACGGAGCAGGGCCGCCGGCGGGTCGCGTCGGGACAGAATGGCGATGACTTCAGTATTTAAAGCGCGGCCATGAGCCGCTGTGCCGCTGTGCCGGCCGCTCTCTGTTAATATTTAACGCTGGGGAAACAACTGTTTACGGGAGAGGTTAGCAAACCCTGCAGATGGCTCAAGGCTTGGGGGGACGGGCGGCGCTGGGGGGGGGGGGGGTGGATCTTCAGGGGACGCCCAGCTGCTGGCGTTTCTGGAGTTTGGGGAACCGCAGCAGCTCAGACCTCGAGGCCGCAGGGGCAGGGGCGGGGAGGCCCACAGCCGTGTCCCTGGGGTCGGTGAGAACGATCAACATGGTCACGGGGTGGGCGGCCCCCGCTCCAGCATCGTCGTCTGCAGGAAACCCAGCCCTGCAGCTGGGTCTGGGAGGTGGCTCCTGGCGAGTCTGCCGGGCCGTCGTCACCGGGGCAGCTGCGTCCTGCGGCCCCCCGGCGGGGCTGGGCTCCGGTCTCCTGCACGGTGACCTCGTGGTTCCTAGGTCGACGCTCCACCGCGGAGCCACAGCTGCTGGGCCCAGGCGGGATCCCTGGCAGCAGCCCCGGGCAGGTGCTGGAGGGCAGCGCGGCTCGGCCGGGCGGGAGAGTCACGAGCTGGTTTGAAGGCCGCCCGGGTCACCCTGGGGCCGGCAGGGACGCCGGGACAGGCCATCCCCACAGGTGGCAGGCGGGACTGTGTGCAGGGACTGCGGGAGAGGCGTCTTTTAAAAAAAAATGTTTTTAAAAATACTTTTAAAAAGATGCCCGGGCTGGTTTGGTTCAGTGGATGGTGCACTGGCCTGTGGGCGGAAGGGTCCTGGGTTCGATTCCCATCAAGAGCGTGTACCTCGCCCCGGCTGGTGTGGCTCAGTGGAGAGAGTGTCCGCCTGCGGACTGAAGGGTCCCGGGTTCGATTCCAGTCAAGGGCACATGCCCAGGTTGTGGCTTCGATCCCTAGCAGGGGGTGTGCAAGAGGCAGCCGATCAATGATTCTCTCCCTCATCATTGATGTTTCTCTCCCTCTCTCCCTTCCTCTCTGAAACCAATAAAAAAATATATTTTAAAAAAAATTTTTAAAAAAAGCACATACCTCGGTTGCAGGCTCCATGCCCGGCCCTGGTCAGGCCACGTGAGGGAGGGAGCCAATCGATGTGTCTCTCTCACATCCATGTTTCTCTCTCTGTCTGTCTCTCCCTCTCCCTTACACACACACACACACACACACACACACACACACACACACACACACACACACCCCAGCTCAGTCCTTGAGAAACGGAGAAGAACGTGGCGATTCCTGTGGCTGCTGAGTTTGGGAGTGGGGTTTATCCCGCCAGGTTCGGGGCTCCCGAATGGAAAACAGGGTCACATTTCAGGTCAACAGAGTCCCTCCCCGTGTCCATCACACATCCTCACTGGGTGGCCGCACAGAGCACCGACTGCGGGCGGGGCACGTGCTCGTGCGCTGTCGTCCGCTGTCCGTGGTCCTGGCGCGGGAGCCGCTGGGGCCACGTGGCCCGCGAGGCCGGGAGGGACGAGCCATGGGGGGAGCTGGTGTCTGGCTCCAGGCAGAGGAGAAGGAGACCCCCAGGCAGCAGTGAAGGCGTTGGTGGGAACTGAAGTTTGGAGGGGCGCGTGCACGCCAGCCTGCACCTGCTCGCTCCTGGCTGTGTCTGGGGCGGGCAGAGCGCCCCTGTCTGCCCGCACCATGGCCCTGCGCTCATTAGGGCCCATTTATTCCTTTTCTTTCTTTTTAAAATGTTCTTAAAATATATTTTATTGATTTCAGAGAGGAAGGGAGAGGGAGAGAGAGAGAGAGAAACATCCATGATGAGAGAGAATCATGGATCGGCTGCCTCTTACACGCCCCCCTCTGGGGACCGAGCCTGCCACCCGGGCCTGTGCCCTGACCGGGGATCGAACTGCGATCTCCTGGTTCATAGGTCGACCTTCAGCTATGGAGCCACGCTGGCCGGGGCCCAGCCCGGCTCCAAGGGCGTCTCTGAACGCACAGCCTTTGACGCCGTTACCTGTGGGCGTGCTGAGGGGCCATCGTCACTTGGTCGGGTCTCTCGGATGCTGACTGGCCTGTTACCCGTGGACGGCTTTGTGTGTGATTCGGGAGCTGCGCCCACGCGGCGCCTTTTCTCTCCCATGGAGGCACCCTGAGTGCGTGCGCCCTGGGACGCGGTCGCCTGGCAGCTGCTCTGAGCCGACTGCCCCCTGGCTCAGCAGCGCTGTGGTGGCGGGGAACTGGGCCCCGGGGACGCAGGCGGGAGCGACACGGACCCACGCCCTGTTCTCCCGGGATGGACATTCGGTTAGGCTGTCACGGGGGAGGCAGGCGTAAACAGGGCACTTAATGACACGCGTGTGCATGCACACACACACACGGAGACATGATGGAGAGGAAAAGGCAGCAGGAAAGAGGACAGAGGGGCCCTGGGAGGTGGCAATTACATGGGCTGGCGGCGGCTGGCTGGCTGGGTGGGGCCCTCCGCCCTGGTGACATGTGAGAGACGCAGGAAATGAGGTCGGGAGCCCTAGGGGGGGCAGCAGGCCCTGAGGCTGGGGGTAGCCACGTGGGGAGCACGGCCAGGGGCATGACGTCCCTGGGGGGCAGGGTGGGTCACGCTGGCCTGTCACCCACGTAGGGGCTGTGGCTCTGTCTCGGTGGGAGCCAGGGAGCTGGGCGGGGGGGGGAAGGGGAGGGGGACTTGGCACAGCACAGGGACACATGAGCCTCTGTGACAGGGTCCGTGTGTGAGCTGGACAAGGCGGCAGGGACGCACCGGACGCGGGAGGCCACCGGAGGGTCCGCGGGGATCCAGGCACGAGGCAGTGACAACAGGGACCGGCACAGGGGCCGTGGTGGTGGGAACCGAGGACGAAAGAAGGGGCGTCCGGCCCGGCTGGCGTGGCTCCGTGGTTGAGTGTGGACCTAGGAGCCAGGAGGTCACGGTTCAATTCCCGGCCAGGGCACAGGCCCGGGTTGCGGGCTCGATCCCCAGTAGCGGGGGCGTGCGGGAGGCAGCCGATCTGTGATTCTCTCTCATCATGGATGTTTTTCTCTCTGTTTCTTCCTCTCTTTCTCTAAAAAAAAAAAAAAAGAGAAGAAAGAAAGAAAGAAAGCAGTCAGCAAGGAGAGCCAGTCTGTAAACACAAAATGGAAAGAATGTCACGGAGACGCGGGCGAGTGAGGGATCCCGCGAGCCCCCTCGTTCCCGGTGAAAAGCAAGGAACGTTGGCACGGAAGCGAGGAAAAGCCCAGGGCGCTGGCACTTCCTGCGGGGAATATGCGGGCCGTCCTTGGACGCTTCTGGAGGCAGAAGCCGAGTACTGTCCCTCTTCCCCCCAAAAAACCCTTCCCGTGGCTCACCTGGCCCTCCCTCCCCCAAAGGCAGTGATTTATGGGTGTCACAGACTCCCCGTTGGGAGCCGCTTGACAAACGCTGCTGGGTCAGCCTCCCGGCGGGAGCCTTGGACGCTCGGTCAGTCGGTCGGTGGGGATCTGAGGTTTGGGTGTGTGCTCGCAGCCGTCAATGGCCGGACGTGGATGCCGAAAAGAGCCGTGGGCCCGGTCTCGGCTAGAGAAGCCCGTTTAGACCCACTGGGAACCGGGACTTCAAGCCTACAGCGACTCCGGTCCCCAAGCAGCGACTCCCAACCACACATTTACTGCATCAACATATGGGGGTGCCTGGGGGGGTCATTACCCTCCCATTGGGGGTGCCTAGAGGGGGCCCCCAAAACAGCCACCTCTAAGACCACAGTGGACCCCAAAGAGAATGGAGAGGAAAGGAGAGGGAGAAAGAGAAACATCCGTGATGACAACGAATCATGGATCGGCTGCCTCCCGCACGCCCCACCCGAGGATGGAGCCCGCAACCCGAGCCGGTGCCCTGACGGGGAATCGAACCCTGATCTCCCGGTTCCTAGGTCGACGCTCAACCCCTGAGCCACGCCGGCCGGGCTGGAGGCCTTGTCTCTGTCACCCATCCCTCTCTGTAACTCGAGCATCAGGCGCAGCCTCTCTGCAGGGGCACATTGCGCTAGAAAAGCCACAGAAACCAAATTGAAAAGAAAATTTATGACCCTTTTCCAAGCCAATATCCTAAAGCTGACCGCGACAGCCAACCAGATACGGCCCCCTCCATCGCAGGAGGAATTTAACGGGCACTCCCAGCGAACCGCACGCACGCACGCACGCACGCACGCGGGGCACGCACGCACGCGGGGCGGCTGGCCATCTCCCGGTCCCCGGGGGCACGGGTGAAGGATGTCCCAAGGACCTCGCTGGGCATGGAGAGCGAGGCTGCGCTCGCCGATGATGGGCTCACCGCCTACTTATTTCTGCTCATCACACGGACCGCTCATGTGTTACGGGGTCCTCAGGCCCCCGCGGCTGGCCCGTCACGGCCGCAGGAAGTTCTGAGGGAGCCTGGGAGCCTGGGTTTCCCTGCCTTAGAGATGGAGGCGGTGCGGCAGGCACGGGGCCCAATGTCTTGAGACCATGCCCCACTCTTTTTTTTTTTTTTTAATGTATTTTTGTTGGTTTCAGAGAGGAAGGGAGAGGGAGAGAGAGAAACATCAGTGATGAGAGAGAATCATGGATCGGCTGCCTCCTGCACGCCTCCCACTGGGGATCGAGCCCGCAATCCGGGCCTGTGCCCCGACCGGGAATCGAACTGTGACCTCCTGGTTCCTAGGCTGACGCTCCACCACAGAGCCACGCCGGCCGGGCGCCCTGCCTCCTGTCGGATTGGAGAGTAGCTCATGTGTTGCACACGATGGTATTATATTCTGCTACTTGCCTCTCAAAGCCACCAACTGCGATCGATGCTCTCAGCGGCCCAGCTGGCGGGAGACGGAACCCGGGTAAACGCCAGGCCGGCGCCCGTCCTGACGTGGAGGTGCACGTGAAAAGGTTTCCCGCCCCGTGTGGAGCACACACCCAACCGCGACGCACACTTGCTTTGGGGGCCGTGTCGTCACCTGAATCGTCAGGAAGAATTCCTAGCGACAGGCCCGGCTCCCGGCTCGGCCTCCTCTGGCTCTGCCCACCAGGGACGTCCAAGCGCTCTGCCCACAGGCCTGGCTGGGAGGGGAGGCTCACCTACTCGGCATGGGGAGGGCTGGTGCCATAGTTTTCCTGGAGTTTGGCTGATTAGAGCAGGTACTGACGGGAAGTTTTCTTTTTTCTTAAACTTGGAAAATTTACGTTCCCACCTCACCAATCACTGATATGAGTAGCTAAATCATATATCTCTTCAGGACAAAATAGACACTATTGAAAGTGTCTATTACATCCTATGGAGAACTTCAATTTTAGGTCATAGCTGACGGGAAGTTTTCTGTGTGCATGTGTGTGACTGACTGAGCAGGTGTGAGTGTGTGTGTGTGACTGAGTGAGCAGGTGTGAGTGTGTGTGTGTGACTGAGTGAGCAGGTGTGAGTGTGTGTGTGTGACTGAGTGAGCAGATGTGAATGTATGTGTGTAAGCAGGTGTGAGTGTGCTTGTGTAAGTGTGCCTGTGTGCGTGCATATGTGACTATGTGAGTGTGCATGTGCACATGGTTGTGACCCAGTGTGAATGTGAGCAGGTGTGTGTGTGTGTGTGTGACTGAGTGAGCATGTGTGAGTGTGTGTGTGTGACTGAGTGAGCATGTGTGAGTGTGCGTGTGTGACTGAGTGAGCAGGTGTGTGTGCGTGTGTGTGATTGAGCATGTATGTGTGTGAGCTGTGTGCACATGTGTGAATGTGAGCACGTGTGTGAGCTGAGTGTGCACGTGTGTGAATGTGAGCATGTGTGTGAGCTGAGTGTGCACGTGAGTGTGTGTGTGAGCTGTGTGCACATGTGTGTGTGAGCTGACTGTGTGCTATAGTGACGACTCCACCTGAGGCGGTGGGGCCTCTGACCCTGCACCCGAGAGCACTGGGGATTCTAGAAACAGCCAAACGTGCTAATTGCGGGATGAACGGCCCTGGGCGCTGTGTCTGTCGGGCTCCGATTAGACGCCATAAAGGAGATCTTGATAAAGGAGTGAGTTCACCCAAGTGACACCTCGTTAATTCAGCCCTGGCAGGCGGCTCCGGAATCTAATTTTCCAGATAACGGTCATCACTCAAACTTACAAATGAACCCTTTATCAGAAACAACTTCAAACTTGCCCACAGCCCCCCCACCCCGCTCCCCACTCCTCTGGTGCCTTGTGGCCTCCCTGCCTGCCGAAGATGGGCCGCCCCATGGGCCGCTGTGGCACAAAGGCGCCTGGGGTCGATCACAGCAAAACGGCGCCGTTAACGGCATCACCAGCCATTGAAATGCTCTGGCCGAGCTGACACATCGTCGATTGCCTCGTCACCCAGTGAAGTCAGAGCCTGTAGGAGGGGACAGCAGGCTGGAGTCGGGGTTCAGGGGCACAGGGGCACCCCCATCTCAGAGCCCCAGGGAGCTGGGAGTCAGGACTCAGCCCGCCCCCGCCAGCAGGTCTGTGTTGTGGGGCTGATCTCAGAGCGTAAATGTAACGGGGAACGCGCCACCTAGTGGCCGGAGCTGGAACTGCAATTCGGCGACACCAAGATGCACCTGAGCAGAGCTTCAAGGGCGAGGTACCCACAGTCCCCTTATAGGTAAATGGCAATGAATAACCTGGTGAAGAAAACCCCATGAGAGTTTTGGAGATAAGTCTCCAAAACTACTTCACAGCTTCCAAATATGACAGGCTGGTTAAGCCTTCTCCCTGTTCCCAGATGCCCCATTCGAAAGGAAAGTGCTGAGTCGGAGCGTCTCGTAAGAAACCTTTGTAAAGCCCATTTTGGATTAATAATTGCTTTTCCTGCCTTGTCCGGTGTAGCTCAGTTGGTTGGGCACTGTCCCGTGCACTGAAAGGATGCCGGTTCAATTCCCAGTTGGGTTGCGGCTCAGTCCCCAGTGGGGGGTGTGCAGAAGGCAGCCGATGGATGTTTTGCTCTCACATCGATATTTCTCTCTCCCTCTCTCTCTGGAAATCATTAAAAAAAAAAATATATATATATATATGTTTTTAAATAGCTTTTCTTTCTTAAATTGATTTCAGAGAGAAAGGGAGAGGGAGAGGGAGAGGGAAAGAAACATCCATGATGAGAGAGAATCATGGATCGGCTGCCTCCTGCACGCCCCACACTGGGGATCCAGCCTGCCACCTGGGCCTGTGCCCTTGACCGGAATCGAACTTGGGACCCTTCAGTCCGCGGGCCGACGCTCTATCCACTGAGCCACACCGGCCAGGGCCATGGCTTTTCTTTCCATTAAAGGATCTATAGACTCAACAACACTCCTCGTGCTGCAACACACCCAACACCCCACGGTATGCCAACGACCCAGCCAGCTGTGGATGCAGCCGACCCGTGGACAAGGGTCTGGGCTGTGCGGGTCACCGCCGTGCAGACGTTAGGTGGACCCGCGCAGCTCACACACTCGTGGTGCTCGAGGGTCAACCGTCTTTCCCATCCACAGTTGGGAACCCCCGTATCTGCAGGGCTGACTGAACTCACACGCGGATATTCGACCGCTCCAGGTTGGCGCCCTCACCCCGTGCTGTGCAAGGGCCAAATGCGTACCTGCTGGAATGGAGCGATGCCCTGGAAAAGACACATTTCACCTCTTTTTTGGTTAATCTCACCCAAGGACATTTTTCCATTGATTCTGAGAGAGTGGAAGGGGGAGAGACAGACAGAGAAACATCCATGTGAGAGGACACATCAACCTCCTGCACGCACCCCAACCAGGGCCGGGGACCGAGCCTCCAACTGAGGTCCGTGCCCTTGACCGGAATGGAACCCGGGACCCTTGAGTCCCCAGGCCAAACCGGCTAGGGCACCTTTTACCTCTTAATGGTAACAGCTGCCACGATTACTCAAGATGATCTATTAATACAGAAAACAGGCTCTACTGTTTCTTAAAGCCAGTTGTAGCTTTATTAACTTTCCCGTTCCCTCACGACCTTCTACATTACTAATCAGGTTCCAACCACAGCCACCAGACCGGAAAGCTCTAGGTCACTGTCAACAGTCACCGACGAAGACCGGACATACGTACGATGTCACGTGACTCACGGAGCACTGACGTGCGGGAGTCAGTCATTGGGCTGAAGAATAAGCTGGCCCACTTCCGGCGTCACAGCCGAGCCCGTCCAGGCCGAGAGCCGAGCGAGACACTTTGCCTTAAGCAGCAGAAAGCGAAGCCACGGGAACGAAACCCATTTCCAGTCACTGCGGTGTGTTCCTGCAGTTTAATCGAGTCCCAGTTTTTTCACAGAAAAAATACACTTCAGGCAAATGAAACCGAATTCCAGAGAAGCATGGTCCAGCGTCTTCTTCTTTCCTTTTACCTTCATCGAGGCAGGCCAAGTACAGATGCTGTACATTAAAAACACACCAACACGTCACTCGCGACATCACTTCCTCCGGGCCAAGGCTTTCCTCTGGGCGCCGCTCCTCCCTGACCCACGGATCGCCGCTAGATGTAGAGAGAGCCGTCGGCTGGCCCCACGTAGCCGACTCCGATCAGCAGGACGTCGATGAGCGTCCAGATCCCCAGGCCGCCGAAGCTGAAGAGCTTGCCGAGGCCTTCTCTCCACTGGCCCAGGTAGAACCGGTCCGCGCCGAAGCCACCGAGGGTGATGCTGGAAGACCAGACAGGACCGGATCCACCAGCCGTCCCCCCACCGCCCGGCCAGGCGGCTCCACGGCCCCGCTGGGCCACACCTGGGAAGGGCTCTCCTGGGCCACACCTGGGAAGGGCTCTGTGACCTCCGTGGGGTCACAGGACTAGCACACGCTGTGCAGCACCAAGTACCTCCCATCTCCGATCCGTGGTGGGATCAGCGCACGTGAGGGCTGGCTTTGAGTCAGACACGGATTTCTGACTGCGGGGGCTGACACCCCTACCCCCGTGTCGTTCAAGGGCCAGCTGTAATCACGGGCCAGAGACTCAAAACTTCCATAGTAAACATGCGCCCTGTAGCTGGACTGAAACCTGAAGTCTCCCTTTAAAGAAAAGTCATGCTCTCTTTGCGTCTTCTTCTGGAAAATGGCACATCCTAGAATGAAGCGTGCACGGAATCACGTGTGGGCGCCGGGAGGCAGGCAGCCCACCACCCCTGCTGCCCCGGTCACTCATCTCTAAAATTTAGTGTCAGGGCCTGGCCGGCGTGGCTCACAGGCTAAGCGTCGACTTGGGAGCCAAGAGGTTGCAGTGCAATTTCTGTTCAGGGCACAGGCCTGGGCTGTGGGCTCGAGCCCAGGAAGGCGTGTGCAGGAGGCAGCCAATCCATGATGTTCCTCTCCCTCTCATGGATGTTTCTCTCTCCCTCTCCTCCCTTCCTCTCCGAAATCACTAAATATATGTTTTAGGAAAATCTGGTGTTAGGAATAAATGACTTTCAAGATTCCTTCCCATGCTAAGATCTAACGCTATTCGGAAGTGTTCTCACTGGATTTCTTTTAGAGCTTTTGCGATGGGTCGTTTCAGAGCGTGTGAGTCAAGAGAACAGCACACCCGGCCAGCCCTGCCCGGGCCCGGCTGTGGCCACAGGGTCTCAGCTCTAACTCTGAACCCTCGGCTGGAGGGGGCACAGCGCTGTAATTAGTGCATCGCTTAAGTACATTTTTTTTTTTTTGGCAAAACTGTTAAACAAATACAAGCATGTGAAAATATAAGTCTATAATTATTTCAGGATGGTGGGGTGATAGGTGGTTTTTACCGTTTTTCTTTGATCATTTTCACCTTTCTGGTGGTTAGTGTGGAGCATGTAACACTTTTACAATACAGGAGAAAGTTAAGAACACACATTGTAAATCCGCCTATTGCAAACAGTTCGCAGGGCTTACTGGCTCGCGGTACGTTCAGGCTGGGGACCCTCAGTGGCTCGGATGCTCTGTAATGACTCAGCTAAGTCATGTGCAGGCTTCCTGGGAGGAAACTCCTGTCATAACTCCATAAAGGGCCTGGTCTGACCCCTGAGCACCTCCCACAGCTGTTTCCTCGGGGCTGAGGAGGAGCTGGTCTGAGCTCAGTGTCTGGAAGATTCCACTGACCCCACCAAATTCCCACCGGCCCTCTAGCTCACCTCAGAGCCAGGGCCGTGGACCACTTGTAGCCGCCGGTCCAGTTGCAATAGAGCATCTTGGGAAACGTCCGGTTACCTTTAAGGAAAAAGAAAACTCTCCATTTAGACACCTGGGTACAAACATACTGTCACACAGACACTTGACGGAACTAGTGGCCTTGTAACTAAAAACCTAAAAGTCAGCCTCCTTACAATAATGCCCACTATGGTGAATGGTAGAAAGAAAGACCTGATCATCCCCAAGTGCAGATTTAAAATTTAAATGTTAGGTCAGGCCCAGCCAGTGTGGCTCTGTGGTTGAGTGTCAACCTAAGAACCAGGAGGTCACGATTCAATTCCTGGTCAGGGCACATGCCCAGTGGGAAGCGTACAGCAGACCCATGTTATGGTCTCACATGAATGTTTCTCTCTCCTTCTCCCTTCCTCTCTCTCTAGAAAGTAATAAACTATTCAATGGCAGTGCATTAAACCTCATACCTTACAGATTTTGTCTCGTTTTATTGCTACTTTTTAAAAGGTTAAGAGCATGGCAAATGTTCTGGGTTTTTATGGTTCCTTTTCATATTAATGAAGCTTGGCAGAACTCCCAAGTGCTGATGAATGCTTCTGGTGAAATAATTTGAACTGGATTCTCAAATGTCCGAGCGAGGCTCCATAAACAAGCTTAGAGAGAAACAGCTTGCTCCCGTCTCGTGGACCCCGACTCACCCAGGCAATGCACGTGGTCCCGCACCGTGCAGTTGGCGGTGTAGCGCTGGCGAGGACAGGACACCGTCATGCAGCTGGTGGTGTTGGAGCACTCGTAGTCCGTCTCTGGAAGCTGCCAGCAAAATCGGCAAGTCATGTTGATGACGAAGTGCTTTTGGGATCTGAAGTCCTGATCCTATGTGGCAAAGGACACAGAACTCATCAGTCATCACAGAGTAGCTTATTAATGTGTCAACAAAACTACGCAGTCATATGGCACACAGTGTGCCAGATACTTCACGATCTGGCAGGAAGTGGCAAGAAAATATTTGGACACAGACCATTATGTATCCAAAGCAAATATAC
This sequence comes from Corynorhinus townsendii, assembly GCA_026230045.1. Taxonomy (NCBI): domain Eukaryota; kingdom Metazoa; phylum Chordata; class Mammalia; order Chiroptera; family Vespertilionidae; genus Corynorhinus; species Corynorhinus townsendii. The sequence continues at coordinate 773,335 of JAPDVU010000017.1, forward strand.
ACTGAGTGGCCAGATCATTATGATCTCTGAACGCATAATAATCTGGCGTGTGTGTGTGTGTGTGTGTGTGTGTGTGTGTGTGTGTGTGTATTAGAGGATTAGAGGCCCGGGGCATGAATTCATGCATGGGTGGGGTCCAGCCAGCCTGGCCAGGGGGAGGGGACATGGGTGGTTGGCCGGCCTGCCTGCCTGCTGGCTGAACTCCTGGTTGAGGGGACAATTTGCATATTAGCCTTTTATTATATAGGATATACACTGAGTGGCCAGATTATTATGCGTTCAGAGATCATCATAATCTGGCCACTCAGTGTATATGGTATCATATAATCATAAAAATATACACCCATAAATAGATAAGAAAAACATCTAGAGAAATGCACATCAAAATCACTAAGGTGGGGAGATTAGGTCAACCCTTTTACCTGGCTAACTCTGTAATAACAACCAAGCATACTTTTATACAAAAAAGTAAAAAATTTATAAAGCCAGAGCATGCCCAGCTGGAAGGACAGATGGGACATCTGTTCAAGGTCACTGAACTGCAAGTCTGGAGTCGAGCCCAGACCCCATCAGTCTCAAATCGCCCCTAATGTCCCCACGACCGTCCAGGGCTGTCCCAGCTGCTTCCAAAAGAAGCTCGTGACCCACCCACAGGCACCCCAGAAAATCCCTCAACTCAGGAGCCCCACGAGCAGGGCCTCAGCACGTGTTCACTGGGGGCCTGAGCTGCTGAAACCAGGCTTCTCAATCCCACTGCTAGCAGCCATTATTTTGTTTGCTGCTTACACAAGGAGCAGGTGTTCTTTGTAAGCTGTACGTTTGGAAATTCCAGGGGAAAACCCTGTAACCTCTCCAGAGAGACCCAACCTTAATTTTCCCGCACTTTTTTCTTCTGTAATATAGGTTCATAGAAGCGGACTTACACTGAATGCATTTTGTAACCTTTCTTACCTGCACTTGACATTATATTGTCATACGTACTTTTCTTTTTCTTTAATATATTTTATTGATTTTTTACAGAGAGGAAGGGAGAGGGATAGAGAGTTAGAAACATCGATGAGAGAGAAATATCGATCAGCTGCCTCCTGCACACCCCCTACTGGGGATGTGCCCACAACCAAAGTACATGCCCTTGACCGGAATTGAATCTGGGACCTTTCAGTCTGCAGGCCGATGCTCTAGCCACTGAGCCACACCAGTTAGGGCTGTCATATGTACTTCTTAAAACCATCTTTAAAAGGCCACACAATTTCCTCTGGAAGTTATCATATTTATTAAGTTTTTTCATTTATGCACAACTGCTTTTTTGTACATATTTATAGTGATGCGTTTAAAGACACATTTCCTAGCAACTGTTTTTTGTTTTTAAATATGTTTTTATTATTGATTTCAGAGAGGAAGGGGGAGAGAGAGATAGAAATATCAATGACAGAGAATCACTGATCGGCTGCCACCAGCACGCCCTCCAATGGGGTCGGAGCCCGCAACCCGGGCATGTGCCCTGACCGGGAATCGAACCGTGACCTCCTGGTTCATAGGTCGACGCTCAGCCACTGAGCCACGTCGGCCGGGCAGCAACTGTTTTTAAACTAGCTAATAAATATACGCCTCCCTAAGCAGCCAGTTTTGAGAGATAAAGTCAAAGAAGCTGAAACAAGCAACAAAGGAAGTGAATTCTGGAAAGGTTCCCCTTCCACAGCAAAGTTTGCCCATTTTCACTAAGTACCTACCATGTGCCAGACCATAACACACATAATTTTAAAAGCCTTTAAATATACCAGGTGGCGTGGCTTGGCGGTTGAGCATCAACCTATGAACCAGGAGGCCAGGGTTCGATTCCCGGTCAGGGCACAGGCCTGGGTTGCGGGCTCGATCCCCAGTGTGGGGCGTGCAGGAGGCAGCTGATCAGTGATTCTCTGTCATTGATATTTCTCTCCCCCTCTCTCTCCCTCCCCGCCTTCCTCTCGGAAATCAACAAAAAATGTACATATATTTTAAAAAAGCTGCCATCTGAACCCTTGTAACCAAACCTCACTTGGAAGCTCCAGTCTTTTGGACCCAGCTGGCTTTCGTCCTAAAACATTACTTACAAAACGCGGAGCACTTTAGGATTTTCCCCGTCGTCCAGCCTAAACTCTCCTGAGAGCCCCAGGGTTACTGTGAGTTTACTTAGGACCGCTCGGTGGCAGCACTTACCACACAGGTAACAGACGGCTTGACTGTGCAGTCAAAGCTGACAGGCTTCCCGTAGACACAGGAGAAGTTGGTCCTGCACTCCACACAGTCGGCAGGGAGTCTGCTGCACAAGCCATTGCTCGGGCACTTCATCACGTAGGGCGGGACATCGGTGCTTTCTGGGAGAGGCCAGACAGACGCTTATTCCCTTAGAGCACCGATTTAAAAATACACACACCATTTTCTACGGTCACGGGGCATGAGGGTTAGCAAGGCGAGACTAGGCTGGAACGGAAAAAGCAAAGCTGGAGCCAGACGCGGCTGCAAGGACAGCAGGGCTCTGCCGACAGCCGGCTCCGTGACCCGACCAACAGCTCCATAGCTTAGAAAAAAGCACTGAGCCCGGCCGGGGTGGCTCAGGGGTTGAGGGTCGACCTATGAACCCAGGAGGTCACGGTTCCCTTCCCGGTGGAAGCACATGCCCAGGTTGCGGGCTTGGTCCCCAGTAGGGGACGTGCAGAAGGCAACCCATCCATGATTCTCTCTCATCATTGGTGTTTCTATCCGTCTCCCTTCCTCTCTCTGAAATCAATTAAAAAAAAAGGGGGAGGGGGAGGGGGAAGGGGAAGGAAAGTGGTTTCATAGACTAAAAGACATGTTAATCCACAAAACGCGAGGGAGAACCCAGCAGATGTAAGTACACACATTTACCAGAACACAAAACGTCTAGTACCTGCTGCCCTGGGGACCATTGTGAAAGGGCGCGTTGCGCCCGGATCCCTTATTGCCCGAGCCAGCGGCTGCGAATGCTCTAGGTTTAAGGATCCTACAATCAGAGAAACAGGTTACCCTGGGACATGAAAATCTCCGCGTGTGGGTCAAGGCAGGGTCCATGCCACGCAATGTCTTGCTCGTGAATGAAAAACCTCACAACTCAACTGCCCAGAAAACGAAAGAATGAGACGCCAACAGGGTCAACACCCATTGAGGTCCGTGGGCAACTAGAGAGCAAACCGCGGTGTCGGGACCCTCCCCGCTGCCCGGACCGCGCCCCCTGAGCCCTCCGGGTGGAACTTGCGTCCCAGTTGTCCTCGCGCGGAAGGGCGTCCCCCGACCGGCGGCCAGACTTGGGCCGCAGCGCCCGGCCACCCCTCCGCCCTCTTCCCGTAGGTCTCGGGGGTCCCCCGGCCACCCAGCCAGACCCAGACCCGACGTGGCCCCGGCCTTGAACTCACCACCGCCCGACAAGATATAAAACTGTGAGAGGAAGAGCAGCACACGGCAGAGGCGGCCCAGGACCCCCGGCCGGCCCGCCGCAGCCGCCATCTTGCCTGCGTGACGCATTTCCGGGGCGCGGGCTAGAGGTCTTTTGAGGGGCGGGGCGCCGGCCTGCGCGCCGGAAAGGGAGGGGCCGGGAGCGTTTCGGCTCCGCCCTCTCAGCCCAAGGAGTTCCAGGGTGCAGGCGCTTGGTGACTCTGGCAGCTGCGACGCTGACTGGTTGCCTTGGTTTCCAAGGGCCTCCTAGGCCCAAGGACGAGGCGCTCGCCCCTCTAGAGACCGGGAAAGGTCACCGGGACCGAAATGCACACCTGAAATGGCAAAGCAGAGGCGGGCACGTTGCGGGGTTGGCCCCATTCATATGGGGCTGGATAGATACGTTTAGACAAAAGCCGCCATGTGCTAGGTACTGTGCGACGGTTTGGATCACATTCCATTGCCTTTCATACTCAAAAGGCCTTGTTTGCAGATGAAGAAACTGTGGCCCAAACCGTATGGGAAGTGACTGAGGCTCTCGGGTGGGCCAGGTGGCCCCGCGATCCTGGGGCTGGCCCAGCCTGTACCCAGCTGCCATCTCTCCTCAGCTGCTGTGGGTTCAAGACACTTGTTCCCTCCAGACCTTTCTCTAAGACTGGGAGAGGCCGGGTTAAGTCAGCAGGATTCCAGGCCCCCAGGTACCGGGACAGGAGCCCTGGATGTCAGATGAGGGTCCAAAGCCTGGGTCCCTCCCTGGAGGCCAGCCTTGGGGAGGGGAGACAGCCCCCCAGGCACCCTGCGTGCTCAGGTGGCAAACAGTGGCTTCCACAATACTGAACCTGAGTCCTCTGTCAATAACCCAGTGTTCAGTATTAGCTTCTCTTGTGGTGGTTGGTTAATGAAAACAAATGGGAACATACTGTTACTAGAAAACAAGATGTTCTGCCGTTTTCTAAAGAGCTTGCAGACTTTTATTTAAAACCTGTATTTTGAAAATCACAAATCTTAGCCACAACACCTCATAATCCTCATTTCCTGCTATTTCCCTTTTTTCCAATCAAAAACATTTTCCCATATAAGTCTCTCAAGACATTTGGGAAGTTAAAAATCTCCCCAAGCTTGTTCTCAGACACGTTAGTGAATTAAACTTCGTACGTATTGGCCACTCGTTCATTGTCTCCTCTTCCACCGCCCCCAGCAGAGGAACCGGCAGTGGCCCGAAGCTCTCAGAAGTACTAACTTTAATCAAGGAAAATGCATTTTTTTGGGGGGCGGGGCGGGTGTCAAAACAAGGTTACACGGAAGGGAGAGCAAGGAAGGACTTCAGAATTCTTCCTCAGCATTTAGCGTACGCGATTTCTTGAGATTCTTCAATTTATCGATGGCAGAAGCGAGTGATACCTCGCCATGAATTCTGTTGTCCCTTGTTCGAATGTTGACAGCATGGTTTGCTTTTTCCTTTTCTCCAACCACTGTAGAAAGAAAGGGAAATAACATTGTAAATCAACAATTTACAAAAGATTGAGCGAGCAGTCACATGACCGGCGTCTTGAGTTAAAAGGGCAAAAAAACACAAGCATTTAGGAGAACAGATGCAACTTTACCCAAAGTAAAATTATACTGAGCCAGCTGTGCGTTTCGGATTTTCTTATTTAGTGTACAGCTATGATCTAAATCGATGTCAGCCATGAATCCTTCTTCAAAAAATGTGCTGGAGACCTACAAGAATAGAAAATGCTCAATTATTGTGTCGGCCTGTGGACTGAAGGGTCCCAGGTTTGATTCTGGTCAAGGGCACGTGCTCAGGTTGTGGGCTCGACCTCCAGTAGGGGGCGTGCAGGAGGCAGCCTATCAGTGATTCTCTCTCATCACGGATGTTTCTATCTCTCTCTCCCTCTCCCTTCCTCTCTGAAGTCAATAAAAATATATTCAACAACAACAAAAAAGAAGTGTTTGTTGTTTTAAGGTGCTAAATTTTGGGGTAATTTGTTACACAGAAATAGGTAATATAGGTATTCTGTCCTAATAGAGCCACATGGAAAAGAATAACAAATATGAGATGTTTTAAAACAGCAATTTCTCAAAAAACATTAAGAAGTAAAATGGTTCTGCTACAGGAGACAGGCATGCCTCAGGTGTTACTGCCAATGGTGGAAAACGGGTTGGCAAGTGAATGCGTTCGTTAGGCAGTATTTTAAGGCATGAATACATGTCAGTAAAAAAATCTTCACACACTAGATGCCAAGAGTATTCCGTACTTTGCTGGGTACTTAGATTGGACAGTAGGTGACAAGTGGGTCTGTCGTTAAGTGCGTCTGATTTTACCTGAAGTGCATACTTGTCACAAGTCGGCCCCACGGGGATGACCATCACCTGACGAGGAGACAGCCAGAAAGGCCTGAGAAACAGAAAATACGTGTATTTTCAGAATGACCATTTGTTACATGATTAAAAATAACCAAAGATTTTTTTTAATGAGCTTTCTCATTCAATAGTTGTTAGAAAATACTTGATTTCAGAGAGGAAGGGAGAGGGATTGAGAGAGAGAAACATCAGTGATGAGAGAGAATCCTGGATCGGCTGCCTCCTGCACGCCCCACAGTGGGGATCGAGCCCAAACCCGGGCCTGTGCCCTGACCGGAATGGAAACTGGGACCCTTGTCTGTGGGCCGACGCTGCAGCCACTGAGCCGCACCAGCCCAGGCTCATCATTGATGTTTCTGTGTCTCTCTCCCTCCCCCTCCTCTCTGAAATCAATTAAAAAAATATATATATTTTACACGCGCACTTGACGGCATTTCCCTTCCCCACTTCGCCCCTAAGCGGGGCTGGGCTTGGGGAGCAGTTCTCTGGTTTGTGCCAACATACTGTTCAGGGCCATTTGTGCTGCAGGGTTTCCTCCAAAGTCAGTGGCCACAGGGCACCCCACGAGGTAAACACCACGGGCTGAAGGAGGGATGGTAGGAGGGGGACCCCCACCCCCTCCCGGGAGTGTGGGCCTTGTGATTCCCAGATTCCAACTTTCAAAGGCTTGGAATGGTGAGAAGATGACTCTGTAACGCTACCGAGTTCCCCAAAAGGCACACGAGACCGTTTCCTATCACCCGGCCTTCCTTCTCTGATTCGGCAGAGGTAACGGGAGGTTTTCACTTGCCGTGGGGATACTGGCTAACGATAAGGCAGGAGCCACCAGTTTTCTTCCACGTCAGCTTTGTCTTTCAGGCGCGACTTCTAAGGAATAAGAGACACGTTTCCCTTCCCACGTCACTTACCATTTCCCCCCGCAGTTTTCCGACACGATGGCTATCATTCTCTCCACTGAGCCCAGAACGGCTCGGTGAATGATCACAGGGCTCTTCCTGTCATCCCCGTCCTTACTAGAAAAGGAAATGACACATTTCAGGGTTCTATTCCTTTTAAATACACTGTTTACTGATTTCAGAGAAGAAGTGAGAGAGAGAGAGAAACATCAATGATGAGAATCACGGATCGGCTGCCTCCTGCACGCCCCCTAGTGGGGATGGAACCCGCAACCCGGGCCTGTGCTCTGACTGGGAATCTAACTGTGACCTCCTGCTTCATAGGTCGATGTCTAACCACTGAACCACACTGGCAGGGCCTGGCTGATTTTTGACAAAAGTACAATGGCAAGTCAATGGAGAAAGGACGCTCTCTACAACCAATGATGCTAGAGTAATCAGACCCCTAGATGTAACCAATGAACTCTGACCTAAACTTTCACATCTTAGACAAAAACTGGACTCCAAATGGATTTTAGACCCAAGGGTAAAACTCAATACCGGAAAACCTTTGAGATAAAACATAGAGGAAATCTTCGTTGCCCGTGCTTAGGCAGAGAGTGTGCAGATATGACGCCAAAAACATGATCCGTAAGAGAAAAACTCTGTCACTTAGACATCAGTGAAATACAAAACTTAAAATGAAAGGGAAAGTGAAGACACTGTAAAAAAGAAGAAGAAGAAGAAGAAGAAGCTACAGCCCAGCCAGCGTGGCTCAGTGGTTGGGTATCCATCTTTGAACCAGGAGGTCACGGTTCAATTCCTGATCAGGGCACATGCCTGGGTTGCAGGCTTGATCCCCAGCAGGGGGCATACAGGAGGCAGCCAATCAATGATTCTCTCTCATCATGGATGTTTCTCTCCTTCTCCCTTCCTCTCAGAAATCAGTAACAATATGTTTCTTTAAAAAAAAAAAAAGAAGCTACAGCTTAGGAGGAAATACTAGCAAATCCCATACACATCTAAGGGCTTACGTCTAGACTACATAAAGAGCTCTCGACACTCAACAGCGCCACGTGACGAGGGTGTCAGCTCTGCACTGTTCCCCACATCCACGCACTCACCTGACGTACGTGAGATTAAACCTCCGCGGGAGCTGGAAGTCGAGCTGGATGGTCGCGCACTGATGGGACCTGCCCAGAGCGTCCTTGATGCTGATATCAATCTGCAGAACAAGTGAGGTTTGCTTAGACACGGTTCCCATTTCCGCTGGCCTCTTACTGAAGAATAGGGTCTGCTTACTTTAGGGCCATAAAATGCTCCATCTCCTGGGTTCAGCGTCCATGGCTTTCCAAATTCCGCCAGGCTCTTCTGCAGTTGCTATTGAGAAAAAGAAAGATGAGAACGCGCCTGGCTGGCATGACATCGACCTATGAACCAGGAGGTCGCTGGTTCAACTCCTGGTCAGGGCACATGCCTGGTTGCGAACTTGATCCCCAGTAGGGGGCGTGCAGGAGGCAGCCGATCAGTGATTCTCTCTCATGGATGTTTCTCTCTCTCCCTTCCTCTCCCTGAAATCAATAAAAATATATTTAAAAAGAACAGAAAAAAAATTTAAATTAAAAAAAGAACAACAACAACAAAAAACCAGCCCTAACTGGTTTGGCTCAGTGGATAGAGCATTGGCCTGCGGACTGAAGGGTCCCAGGTTCGATTCTGGTCAAGGGCACATGCCCGGTAGGGGGTGTGGGGGAGCTGATCAATGATTCTCTCTCATCATTGATGTTTCTCTCTCTTCCTCCCTTCCTCTCTGAAATCAATAAATATATATTTAAAGCAAGCAAACAATGACAGTGGTTATTAGTGATTGGTGCTGGAGAGAGCAAACAAACCTTGGCATGAACTGTGAAGGGTGACACACATGTACGGTGTTCCTATCATCACGTGACGCGGGGAGCTGGGTAACTGTGTTCTACAGCTGGCGCCTTTGTCCCAGAGCCGCCCATGTCCAACCCCCTGCAGGTGCCGCCCTTCGCACCGGGGGACTGCAGCCACGCGGGCGTTCCCCGAGTCGGCACTCCGTCCCCACCTACCTTCTCAGCCTCATCCCACAACTCGAGCTCGCCCAAGAAGTGTTCTGGCCGTGTTGACAGATGTAATTGAAAGGAGAAGCCGAACGTGGAGTAGACAGACTGCAAGAACTGCAGACACCCCCGGATTTCCTCTTCAATCTGAAAAGAGGGCAAAGGAAATGTTTTATCAAAAAAAATTTTTTTAAATATATTTTCATTGATTTCAGCCCTAACTGGTTTGGCTCCGTGGATAGAGCATCGGCCTGCAGACTGAAGGGTCCCGGGGTTCAATTCCGGTCAAGGGCACATGCCCAGGTTACAGGCTCAGTCCCTGTTAGCGGGCGTGCAGGAGGCTGCTGATGCATGATTCTCTCTCATCAATGATGTTTGTCTCTCTCTCTGAAATAAAGAAATATATATTTTAAAGAGATTACTGATCTGGGACCCCAATTTGAGAATCACAGACTGTGATGCTGAAGGAGACCTCAGAGATGAGACTGAACTTTAGTTCCCAGCGGCTCTGAGGGACTGTGAGATGCTGTGAGACCAGGCACCACGAAGGGGGGGGGGGCCCCGCCCGCACCGCTCACCTGCTCCACGGTGCAGAAGATGTGGGCGTCGTCCTGCTGGAAGCGCCGAACCCGGGTCAGGCCAGTCAAGGTTCCCGACAGTTCGTTTCTATGAAGAACCCCAAAGTCGGCAAATCGAACGGGCATTTCCCTCCAAGACCGCGGGCGGTGGGCAAACATGAGACTAGAAAAGAGGCGGTGACACACAGCTTTCCCTCAGCGAGCCGGGAGACGGTTCAGTGATTAGCGAAATCGGAACAAGTTATGATGAAGCCTCAAGACGTGTCCATTTTTATTCTGGTTCTTAGGTCACGAGCTTTAAAGAAATTTCTTCTCCTGAGTTACGCACCTTGGATTTGCCCGGCTCCGGCGCCCTAAGAACCTGTCTACCGCCTCCCAGAATGCAGCCTCCTGTTCCCATTCACCCAGGGAATTCCCACTCACCATTTACAACTCATTTCAAAGGCCACGTTTTTTCTTTTAAAGAATAGTTACCGTGGGGCCAGCGGGGCTCAGTGGACGAGCATCAGCCTGTGAGCCAGGAGGTCCCAGTTTGATTCCCGGGCAGGGCACAGGCCTGGGTTGCAGATCCCCGATGTGGGGCGTGCAGGGGGCAGCCCATCCATGATTCTCTCTCATCACTGATGCTTCTGTCTCTTCCTCCCTCCCTCTCCCTTCCTCTCTGAGATCAATAAAAAATATACATTTTTTTAGAAAAGTACAGTTTATTGATATTTAGAGAGTGGGGAAGGGAGAGGGAGAGACACATCGATGGAGAGCGAAATATCTATCGGCTGCCTCCTGCACGCCCCCTACTGGGGATCGGACCCGCAATCCAGGCGTGTGCCCTGACCAGGAATCGAACCGGGGACCTCTGGGTGCACAGACGACACCCAACCCCGGAGCCACACCAGCCGGGCCTGCCTGACGGTTAATACTCACCAGTGCCCTGGACAGTTCATGGGCTTAAGGGCGAAAGTGTCCTTGTCCACATCAAAGGTGATCATGTTCCGGCTGTCGTGCTGCCAGTGGCCCGAGGCCTCCCAGAGTTTACTGCTGAGCACGTTGGGAGAGAGCACCTCCGTGAAGCCTCGGTGGTGATACTCCTCCTGCGAGGAGAGGCAGGCAGAGTCCCGCTGTGAGCGCCCCGGGTGGACTTGGGATGACCTCGTGTCCACTTGGAATGTGCCCTCAGTGCTGGGGGTGGTCCCTTCGGGATCGTGAAAGGTGAAGGCACACGCTCTATTTTTCATGTTAGGTATGTTTTACAGTATATGACAGCGTATGATGTTTTAATTCTTTGTGAATCAGTAGCTAGAATACTACACAGAGAGCGTTTATAAAAGCACAGATCTCCAAGGCTAACGAGAAAGGAGAGGAGGTGAAAGCTACATTCTTTAGAATCAGGAAAGCAGGCCTCCGCCGACCTGGGAAAGCTGAAGCCAAACGGGAGGATCTGGAAGCACGCCTGCTTCAGTTGACAGAGGCTCCTAGGACCCACAGTTATTATTATTACTAGAGGCCCGGTGCACGAAATTTGTGCACGGGGAGGGGGGTCCCCTCAGCCCAGCCTGCACCCTCTCCAATCTGGGACCTTTTGGGGGATGTCCAACTGCCGGTTTAGGGGATCGGGCCTAAACCGGCAGTCGGACATCCCTCTCACAATCCTGGACCTCTGGCTCCTAATCGCTCACCTGCCTGCCTGCCTGGTGGACCCTAACTGCCCCCCCTGCCAGCCTGGTCACCCCAAACTGCCCCCTGCTGCCGACCTAGTCGCCCCTCACTGCCTGCTTGTTCAGTCGTTTGGTCGTCCCTCACTAACCCCCCTGCCAGCCTGGTTGTAGGCAGCCATCTTGTGAGGGTTAATTTGCACATTACCTCTTTATTATTACAGGAGGATTATTATTATTGAAAGTTGTTTAAAGTTATTTTTACAGAGAGAGGAAGGGAGAGGGAGAAAGGGATAGAAACATCGAAGACAGGGAAACATCAATAGGCTGCCTCTTGCACACCCCACACTGGGGATCAAGCCTGCAACCTGGGCACATGGCATGTGCCCTGACCGGGAACTGAACCGCGACCTCCTGGTTCATAGGTTGATGCTCAACCACTGAGCCACGCCAGCCAGGCTGTAGGACTCAGGTGTTTAAGGCACTGGTTCTGTCTCCTCTCGAAAATAACACTGCCATTCTGATACCCTGCGCCACGTCTATGCTCTCTCTCTCGGGAAGCCTTTAGAATATTTATTCCTCTCTCAAGCTCTAGAATCTCTTGGTAATGGACCTCGGTGGCCAAGGACAGCATGCTTTCACACGCAAAAACCCCGACACCAGACCTGCCTCTGCGGGGAGCAGACCCTGTCCCTTGCCCACGTGGGGCCCTGGATGCTGTGGAACCCACAGGCAGAGCATGACCGGCTCTCTGGGCAGGATGACGGGCCCCGATTCCTGGAGACACTGATACACAGTCGAGTGAGAAGGACCATGTCTGGGGCGCAGGGAGGAGCCTCAAGAGCTTCCATATCCCACAACGGCCAGCGGAGAACCCCAGCGGCCCACCAAGAACCTGGGTCCCCTGGGGAGAAGAGGGAGGTCACCCACTGTCCTGGGTGGAGCGGTATCCCTCCCCCCGAGAAGCTAAGTGGCAGCTCAGAACGCGACCTTATTTGAAAACAGTCTTTATCAAGGTGGTCAAGTTCAGAAGGTCACTGGAGTGGGTCTTAATCCAATGGGACAGGTGTCCTCATAAAAAGAGGAGTTTTGGAGAAAGAGAGAGAGAAAGAGAGGGAATCACGTAGAGGAAGATGACGTGAAGACACGCAAGGAGAAGGCCAGGGGAAGGCAGGAGACTGGAGTGAGGCACGGACATGCCAGGGAAGCCCAGCGGTGCCGGACACGCCACCCCTGGCTGGGGAAAGGCAGGGAGGACGGGATCCCCACGGGTCGCAAAGAGAGCATGGCTCTGCCGTCGCCTGGATTTCACGCTTCTGGCCTCCAGAACAGGAAAAGGACACATTCCTGCTGTAGGCCACTCGTGTGTGTGTGTGTGTGTGTGTTTTAAACATATTTTTATTGATTTCAGAGAGGAAGGGAGAGGGAAAGAGAAAGAAACATCAAAGGTGAGACAGAATCGTGGATGGGCTGCCTCCTGCACGACCCCTACTGGGGATCGAGCCCGCAACCCGGGCCTGTGCCCTGACCAGAATCGAACCGTGACCTCCTGGTTCCTAGGTTGGCGCTCAACCACTGAGCCACGCCGGCCAGACAGATTTTGCAGCTTTATGTGTGTGCTGCATGCACAGGCCACGTCCTTCAGCCAACGCATCCACCTCGGCTATGTCTGCCCCACATGCCCATCCCAAGATGCGAGGCACAGGCCTCCCCCCAGCACCCTTACCTTGGCATGAGAGGCCTGAGGCTGTGTGTCTAAAGGGCTGCGCACCCTGCACCTCACACAGTGAGACCTGGGGCCGCCCCCAGCCGGGTCTGTGTCGCATCTACGAGAGATAAGAGATCCCTGTAAGGCCGCCCCGGAGGCTCTGCCTTGTCTCAGCGCACTCCTCCTGCAGCCTGGAGAGTTCGAGGTGCCAGGGGCCGGGATGCTTTTCCAGCAAAGACGGCGCATTGAGGTCAGCAGTCATGATGGTCCTTGCTCCCCGCTGGTGCCTCTGATCAGTCAGCGATTCCTCAAGCCTCGCCTCCCTGCCCTCTGATCGCCTCCTACGGCTTCACAGGAGCCAGCCGCTAGGAAAGACACGCAGCCCAGGCGAGCAAGTCCAGCGTGGGCAGCGTCCAGGGGCGCAGCGCAAGAAGAGGGGACAAAATGAGACGAGTGACTCAGACAGAACCACCAGCACACGCCACGTGCTCTGTCCCCAGGAAGTTCTTTTAAATATATTTTTACTGATTTCAGAGAGGAAGGGAGAGGGAGAGAGAGAGAGAGAAACATCCATGATGAGAGAGAATCATGAATCGAGAGAATCACGTCCCTTACTGGGGATCGAGCTTGCACCCTGGGCATGTGCCCTGACTGGGACTCGAACCCTGACCTCCTGGTTCTTAGGTTGACGCTCAACCACGGAGCCACGCTGGCCGGCTCTTCAGGAAGTTGTTGAAGAAAGTGCTTCCCCAAATGAGAGGGATAAGCAGGGAGGAGGAAGACGCGACATCGGGAGAGAAGAGCATGAGCACAGGATGCAATGAGGGGAGTCGCCAGGGTGACAAGAAGTCTTAAGACATCACTCTGGAGCGAGAAGACCCGACTGAAAACAGAATCACCGAGGGACCCCCCGGATCGTCAGAGTGCCGCAAGGGCTTTCGGGGGTCCTGACGGACAGCAGAGGGCGAACTAGCGACAGGCACTCGGCACGGAGTCACGGACTTTGTCACTGGTTAAGGATGAGAAAGACAAAGAGCGCAGGAGAGGGCATCACCCCCGCCGTACACGTGGTCACCTGCAGCAGCAGCCACAGCGCACGGTCCCGTGACGGACGCTAGCCTACATGTGTGTCCTACACCTGAGCACCTTACAGAACCCTTTTCCTTCTTTGCTCTGGAGCTGCCCGATCTCACCAGACGACGAAGGGGCCCCGGGGCCCTGCCTGGGCCACAGTGAGAAGCAGTCTTCCTGGCTGAGCATCCTGTGCCACCACGACCCCCCCCTCCCAGGAGGAGCCCCTTGCTGCACCTGATGCTCCCCTCGGCGTGGCACGTGCTCTGGGAGCTTACCGGCACAGCAGAGGCATCTTTTACAGTGAAGCCCGAGGCTGCACTTAATTTAGGAAAATGCAAATTCCCTCAACGTTTTTATTAGAAGGCACAATCCGGTATCGGGCCCCAAAGTCTTACTGTGTCGATGGGGATGCCTGGCCACGTGACCACGAGAGGAAAGAATAAAAGGCAAGATGGAGCCGAACGGGGACGGGAGAGCGGCGCGCCCACTTACGCGGATGAAGGCCAGCAGCGTGTTATAAATGAAGGCTCCTCTGGGAAGGAAGAAGCAGCTTCCGGGACTCAGGTCGTGGAAGAAGAAAAGCTCTTGATCCTGCAATGAAACCGTAACGGGATGTCAAGCTCCACTGTGGGTGCTTCATGTTTGCTGTGCACGTGACACGCTAGACATAACATGTGCACGGTCCTCATCCCCATGCCCCAACCACTGCACCCCAAGTCCCTCCGGACTCCCACCCCGCTGTACCCAACGGCACATGGGAAAGGGCACTCTGCATCCATCGCCTCACTACGCTCTGAACGGTAGCTTTTGCCTCGCCTCCTATTTCCTGCTCCGTTCTCACTTGGCATCTTGGAGGATGGGTGTCATGGGGAGAAAACACTCCAAGAAGGTCAGAAATAGCCCCCGCTGGCCCGGCCTGCGTGGTTCAGGGGTTGAGCAGCGACCCATGAACTGGGTTCGACTCCCGGCCAGGGCACAGGCCCGGGTTGCGGGCTCCAACCCCAGTAGGGGACGTGCGGGAGGCAGCCGGTCCATGGTTCTCTCTCCTCATGGATGTTCCTCTCTCTCTCTCTCTCCCCCCGCCTCTGAAATCAATAAAGTATATTTTTAAAAGGTATTTAAGAACATCGGAGGAGAAATGTTATTTTGGAACACTTTAGTTTTGGGACAGAATGGCGAGCCAACAAAGGCCCCCTCCATCTCGGGGGTGACGAGAACCTAGGCCCACCTTCCCGATCCTCCTGTGGTCCCGGCTCCTGGCCTCCTCCTGGGCCTTCTCCCAGGCTTCCATCATCTTGCTCTCGGGGAAGGAGATCCCATAGACCCTCTGCAGCGCTTCCGTGGCGGGGCTGCCCTCCCGGTGGGTGGAGGAATTCTAAGCATCCAACAGCGTTTCGGTGAGCGTAGCTGACGTTCGGTTATAAATAAAGTGTGTCTTGCATATGCACAGCTTTCCAATACAGCATCACACAGCTTACAGAATGGTGACTTTCCATAGCGCTGGGAAGACTAAGTTGGTTCTAACCAAGCCTTCCCAGTCCAAACCCATCAGTAAATTACGTCAAGAGCCCGGCCGGCGTGGCTCCGTGGTGGAGCGTCCACCTAGGAACCAGGAGGTCACGGTTCGATTCCCGGTCAGGGCGCATGCCCGGGCTGCGGGCTTGGTCCCCAGTGTGGGGCGTGCAGGAGGCAGCCAACGGATGATTTTCTATCATCATGGATGGTTCTATCTTCTCTCCCTCTCCCTTTCTCTCTCTCTAAAAACCAATTAAAAAAAAAAAAAGACAGAAAAAAAATTAAAATAAAAACAACAAAGAAAAAGACATATAGCCCTAGTTGGTGTGGCTCAGTGGATACAGCCTTGGCCTGTGGACTGAAGAGTCCCGGGTTTGATTCCAGTCAGGGCACACGCCTGGGTTTTGGGCTCGATCCCCAGTGTGGGGCGTGCAGGAGGCAGCCGATCCATGATTCTCTCTCATCACTGATGTTTCTATCCCTCTCTCTCTCTCTCTCTCTCCCCCCCTTCCTCTCTGAAATCAATAAAAAAACAACGATATATATAAATTTAAAAAGACATATAAAACCCCCCAGTATGCACTACAATATCACAACCAGTTAACTGCCACGATATTTTGAACTTAAATAAAAAAGGTCCACCGCTTGCGTCTGTAGAAGCTTATGGCGTACAAATGGTAAACTGTCATGTGAACCAGAAAAACGCATTGTAACGCAGGGAGGGTAAATGAAAATTAAAAGCTACCTGTAACGTCCTAGTAATCAAAATTCTAAAAAAAAAAATTACACTGCTTTTAGAAGCCCCTGTAAAAATCAAATAGCGAAGGGTTTTTAAAGATAGCACGATGTTCAGATTATAAAACATGTGGCTGAAATTCCTAACTATTTAGTGTATCTGTAGCCTGCTCCACTAAGAGCAACGAACCCTTACCTTGAAGATTTTTATGGCTTTAATTTTCCCGGTGTGCCTTACGTGGGGGCCTTTACAAAGGTCGACGAGTGGGCCGCACCTGTGACGAGATAGTTAAGACGGGGCCAGTGCCATCCTGAGAGACAGACGAAGGAAAGACGTGGCTTCCCTTTGGTGGTAACATTCCCAGAGTCCCTCACTGAAGCGACACGCCCCCCTGCGGATTCACAGGCAGACACCGCCCACCCGGGCAACCTGCTCCTCCTGCTGCTGACGCCGGCAAGGGAACCTCTGTGCGGTCTAAGCTTCGCGTGCGCGTTACCTGTAAACGGTGGTGGTTGGAGTGTTAACCTTCTCCTTCAAAATGCGGCACTTGAACTTGCTGTACTGCAGAGAAAAGCAAGTTTACGTGTCGTTACACAAAATGTTTACGTGGGGAAAACGTTCTTTTTTGCAACAAACACGGACTAGGTGTTCGCTACGTTCCAGGAGCTGGGATCCTGGGGCCAGGAAGAGCTCACAGCCCAGTCGGCGTGGCTCCGGGGTTAGAGCATCAGCCTGCACAACGGATGGTCCCGGGTTCGATTCCCAGTCAAGGGCACGAACCTGGGTTGCAGGTTCCATCCCCGCCCCTGGTCGGGGTGCATGTGGGAGGCAACCAATGGATGTGTCTCTCTCACATCGATGTTTTTCTCTCTCCCCCATCCACTCGCTCTAAAAACCAATGGAAAAAATATCCTCGGGTGAGGATTAACAACAAAAAGTTGTCTGTGTTAATTACTTTTTAAAAAAATCATTTTCATTGATTTCAGAGAGGAAGGGAGAGGGATAGAGAGAGAGAGAGAGAAACAACAGTGATAAGAGAGAATCATGAATCAGTTGCCTCATGCACGCCCCCGACTGGGGATCGAGCCCGCAACACAGGCATGTGCCCTTGGCCGGAATGGAACCCGGGGCCCTTCAGTCCATAGGCCGACGCTCTATCCACAGAGCCAAACCGGCTAGGGCTACGTTAATTACTTTTAATCTTCCTATAACCACGTTTTCTTCTTCTAAACAGCTTCTTGAAATTGTCTGGCCCTGGCTGGTTTGACTCAGTGGCTAGAGCATCAGCCTGCAGACTGAAGGGTCCCAAGTTTGATTCCAGTCGGGGCACATGTCCCGTGGAGGGCTCGATCCCCGGTAGGGGGCGTGCAGGAGGCAGCCGATCAATAATTCTCTCTCATCATGGATATTTCTCTCTCTCCCTTCCTTTCTGAAACCAATAAAAAATATATATTTAAAAAAAAAATAAATTACCTTAAACATTTCCAGAAGGACGTCCTTGCTGACTTCCAATCTTTCAAAAGGCTGCTTTTCTTTTATAATCGTCTTACAGATGCTCTCCAGCACGGGCAGCTCTGCGCTGGACACGGCCCTGCAGGGGGAGCAGGCGAGAATCAACACACTTCCCAGTCATCACACGGGCCTGGTGCGGACTTGGTCCCGTAGCCTTTGTCACTCACCAACACGCTTTCTCGGCAGAGGAACTTGGTGGGTTTATTTTAATTTATATTTTTATTGACTTCAGAGAGGAAGGGAGAGGGAGAAACATCCGTGATGAGAGAGAATCACGGATCGGCTGCCTCCTGCACACTCCCTACTGGGGATCGAGCCCACAACCCGGGCCTGTGCCCTTGACTGGGAGTCAAACCGTGACCTCCTGGTTCACAGGTCCACGCTCAGCCACAGGAGCCACGCTGGTCAGGTGGAACTTGGTGTTTGGATGCACCGGGACTTCAGAAAATCAGGCATTCATCCGAAGGCAGAGAATCCTTTTCCCAGATAGGGAGACGGCCATCAATGGATGCAACGATCTGCCTTCGGTCTCTTCGACGAAGCCTGCAATTCGAAAGCCCCGCTGGGCCCGCACGGCGTGGCTCAGTGGCTGAGCGTCAGATTACGAGCCAGGGGTCACGGTTCAGTTCCGGGTCAGGGCACGCGCCTGGGTTGCGGGCTCCATCCCCGGTGTGGGGATTGCAGGAGGCAGCCGGTCCAGGATTCTCTCTCCCCGTGGATGTTTCTATCGCTCCCTCTCCCTTCCTCTCTGAAGTCAGTAGAAATACATTTTTAGAAAATGTAACCGTGATGAAACAATGAGCCCGAAGCACACGCGCTCAGAAGTGGACGTCCAGCGGCGGTACCTGTCTCCGATGGACATGTCGTAATAAAACCCGCTCTCGATGGGTGGACCGCAGCACAGGTGGCCTCCGTAGTAGAGCTCCATGGCCTCACCCAGGATGTGGGCGCTGGAGTGCCAGTACACCTGCGGGCACAGCGCAGCACAGCGCGCAAAGGCAGAACGGGAGTTAACACATGGCTCGGTGTTAACTCCAGGCCACGGGGCAACATCGATTGGAACACGAAGCCAACGATTTCGTCAACCAGAAAGCCGTGTCCCTTTGTGAGACGCCCCTCGTTTCTGGGGTGCACATTTACCAGCTTTACCTGAACACTTTTACTCGGTCCTTTTCCCTGTGAACTTACCCAGAGGGCAGGCAGTGTTTCCTTCCTGGGGTACGTTATATGCGCTACGTTATAAATAGGATCATCCTATCTAATAGAAGGCTAATATGCAAGTCGACCAAAGGCCAGAACGACCAGTCGCTGTGATGCGCGCTGACCACCAGGGGGCAGACACTCAATGCAGGAGGTGCCCCCTGGTGGTCAGTGCGCTCCCACAGGGGGCGTGCCGCTCATCCAGAAGCCGGGCTCACGGCTGGTGAGCTCCATGATGGTGGCGGAAGTCTCTCCCACCTCTGCTGCAGGCGGGCGGTAAGGAGTGAGGGGTGCCGGACTGGGAGGGCCCTGGACTGCAAGAGGGACGTCTGACTGTAGGCTTAGGCTGGGGGGATCGGGCCTAAGCCAGCAGGTGGACATCCCCTGAAGGGTCCCGGACTGCGAGAGGGCACAGGCCAGGCTGAGGGACCGCCCCTGCCCCCACCCCCGTGGTTGAGATTCATGCACGGGGCCTCTAGTCTTTTAAAATAAAAGCCGGTTTTGCACAGTGGATAGATAAGAGCATCAGCCCCCGGACTGAAGGGTCCTAGGTTTGATTCCGGTCAAGGCTACATAGCGTGATTGCAGGCTTTATCCCCAACCCTGGACTGGTGCATGTGCAAGAGGCAGCCCATTGATGTGTCTCTCTCACATCGATGTTTCTCTCTCTCTCTGTCTCTCCCCCTCCCTTCCATTCTCTCTAAAAATCAACAGAAAAATATCCTCAGGTGAGGATTAACCAGAAAAATAAATAAATTAAGTTAAAGAGTAAGAGTTTGCTTTATAAAGGACCCTTGAATTTTTCAGTCAAGCAGAAAATGCTTTTACAAAGTCATTAATTTATCATTTTGTAGACCTGAATTTTCTTGATTTGTTTTGCTATAGGGTTTCTTTCTCATGGATATACAATCAATATTCATAAATTGGCTGATGTTCACAGTCTTGTTAATACGTTCATAATAATGGGAAAATAAAACTCAGGGGCAGATAAGTCTTTGATGCTAAATTACACTACAAGAAGTGTCAGGCTGGCCGCCGTGGCTCCGAGGTTGAGCATTGACCTATGAACCAGGAGGTCACGGCTCGATTCCCGGTCAAGGGCACAGGCCCGGGCTGCGGGCTCGATCCCCAGCGTGGGGCATGCAGGAGGCAGCCGATCCGTGACTCTCTCTCATCATGGGTGTTTCTATCTCTCCCTCCCTCGCCCTTCCTCTCTGAAGTCAGTAAAAACATATTTTTAGAAAGCTATTGAATACTCATTAAGTCACGACAGACACGTTTTAAACCTCAGAGCGCCATAACACGCCTCGTGCCCGACTTGGACAGGTGGTTTTAGACGCGGGGCTTACAAACCACAGTCTGGTTGGCTGGTTGGCTGTTGAAATACTCACAGCTTGTGCCTCCTCGTTGTCAAACAGAAGCAGCTCCAGCGTGGAGTCCCCTTCCAGCGGGCGGTCCAAGTCCCACAGTTCACCATTGACCTTGGCTATGACGGTGCTTTCGGCCAGTTCTCGGCTGGCGAGAAGAAAATAAATCGCCGGGCAGTTAACCTTGTCGCAGGCTATCAGGATTTGTTAAAGCACAAGAATAAAATCACTCCCTCCCAGGGTTTTCTGTTTGTTCATGTGGGTTTTTTTTTTGAAATCCTCATCCAAGGATGGTTCTCCATTGAATTTGAGGGAGTGGGAGGGAGGGAGAGAGACACAAGAGAGACACATCGATGGAAGAGAGACACATCGATTGGGTGCCTCCTGCACGTGCCCCAACCGGGGCGGGGGATCGAGCCTGCAACCGAGGTACGTACACTGGACCGGGAATCGAACCTGGGACCCTGCAGGCCACGGGCCGAGGCTCTAACCGCTGGCCACGCCGGGCAGGGCAAGAACAACACACTTGTAGCAAGCTCTGGGCCGGCACTTACTACCGAACACCGCCCGGCATGGGTGGCTCAGCCCATCAGTGGTTGAGTGTCCACCTATGAACCAGGAGGTCAGGGTTTGATTCCTGGGTTTTGGGCTGGATCCCCTATGGGGGGCATGCGGGAGGCAGCCGATCGATGATTCTCTCTCATCGATGTTTCTCTCTCTCTCTCTCTCCCTCTCCCTTCCTCTCTCTGAATTCAATGAAAACCTATTTTAAAAAAGGCTTACAATAGCCACACACACACAAAAAAAAACACACACACCCAAAACACCTGCAATCTTCTCCCATCTATGGTTTACCTAATGCCAGCAGCCACTTGGTACGGTGTGGTTCTCCACGCTTCCCCTTCCAGGGTTCTCCCGTCAGCCACCCTTACGGCGATCGCATCGCCGGCGCGCCCCTTGCTGCCGCCACAGGCACGTGACAGCTGATGCTCTTTCTTCAATATTTCAAAAAGCGTCCATCTTTCCTTTACGAAGTCCGGTTGACTTTTCACCTGAAAAACCATTGGCATGCATACGCTCCCCACTTTTTTTCTCTTTTAATTTCAGAAAGAAGGAAGGAAGGGAGAGGGAGAGAGAGGAACTTCCGTGACGAGAGAGAGCGTCGTGCGTGCGTCCTCGGCTGCCTCCTGCGCGCCCCGGGCGCATTTCAATGGCAGGCGGCATTTTATACTATTTCCGGAGCAACGACTTACCTCGCCGTCAGGCTCCCGGGCCCCCTTCGCGTCCTGAATGTCCTTTTCTTGGTTTTGACCAGGAGGCTGGGAGAGAAAGGTAAATGGTAAACAGCTCATGCCCAGGACAAGAAAGAGACCCAAGGGAGGAGGGGACATGCCAGCAGGCAGCAGGTGCCCCCCGTCTGGGGGGCTCTTAGCGGGGCTGTCGTAAGCACCCCCTACAGTCCTCAACGGGCACGTTGTTTTCTGAGGTTTGGGCCTTCCTGTCTGGGAATTAGCCTTTATTCTTGCTAAGAACAAGATATACATATACACACACACACATATATATATATATGTATTTTAAATATATACGTATATTGATTGGTTTCAGAGAGGAAAGGAGAGGGAGATAGAAACATCCGTGATGAGAGAGAGTCATGGATCGGCTGCCTCCTGCACGACCCACACTGGGGATCGAGCCCACAACCCGGGCATTTGCTCTGGGACTCGAACCCTGACCTCCTGGTTCATGGGTCGATGCCCAACCACTGAGCCATACCAGCAGGGCTATTTTTATATACTTATTGTATTTTAAATCTAAAAACGTTTAATTATTTTAGCCCTCACCAGTTTGGCTCAGTGGATAGAGCGTCGGCCTGCAGACTGAAAGGTCCCGGATTCGATTCCGGTCAAGGGCATGGACCTTGGTTGCGGGCACAGCCCCAGCAGGGGGTGTGCAGGAGGCAGCTGATCGATGTCTCTCTCTCATCGATGTTTCTAACTCTCTCTCCTTCTCCCTTCTTCTCTGTAAAAAAATCAATAAAATATATTTAAAAAATAAATACATTTAATTATGTTAAAGCTCCCCCCCAAACTTTAAACAAATAATGTCACTGGAAAATGGCTGTGTAGCTGCCACCAGAGACTCTCAGCCCATTATTTCACGAAGATGGGGATAGGGCACCCAGGTTTTCAAGAACTGTGCACCCCCCCACCCCCGGGCCTGAGAAAGCCTTCAAAACCTAGGAAATTTATTATGTTACAGGAAAGTAACTTGTCCTTCAGTTCATTAAAATAGTAAAATCCTGCATTAAATAATGATGTTCAATACACAGACCTCAAGACAACAAAACCCCAACGTGCCCAAGCGAAGACTAGAGCTTTCAACAGGCCAGCATTTTGGGGGGGTCCCCAAGCAAAGGAAATGGCTCTTCCTGCTCCTACAGAATCACGGGAGGCAGCGATAGGAGAGCTGAGCGTGCACCCCCAGGTGAGCCCGGCGGCTGCGGGGAAGGCAGGGGTTCCGGGGTAACGGGAGAGCAGGGCACGCTCTGCAGGCACGAGGAAGTACCGCGCCCGCACACCCCACAGGGCGCCGCCGGCACCCGCACCTGTCCTTCCAGGGGAGAAAAACGCTAAGGGTGCCTCGCGGGGCGCCCTACCGAGCCCCCCGCGGGGAGTCCGCCACCCCGCTACCTGCGCGCCGGCAGCCTCGCGCCGGGCCTCCTCCTGCGCCGCCTGGTGGCTCCGCTCCTCGGCGAGGCACAGCCGCAGGCGGGACAGGCGGCGCCGCAGGTCGTGGTTCTCCGCCCGCAGCTGCGCCACCTCCCGCGTGAGGCAGGGCCCCTCCGCCGGGCCGCGGTCGGGCGCGTTCAGCTGAGCGTCCCGCAGGCGCTGGACCTCGGCCCACAGCCAGCGAATGTCCTCCTCCTGCCGCTGCAGGCGCGAAGCCACCGCCTCGGCCGCCATGGCGCCCGCCCCCCTCAGCAAGGGCGCCGCGCGGGGTGGCAGGGGGTGGCAGCTGCGGTGGGGACCGGACACACCGTAAAGTGCAGGGTGACGGGGAGGGCCGTGGCCAAGGGAACTGGGAGGCGGGGCTGCGGTTACGTACAGCGCAGGGGCGTGGCCATGGCAACATGGAAGGCGGAGCCACGGGAGAGGCGTGGCTGCGGTACGTACAGCGCAGGGGCGGGGCTATACCGGGTAAGGCGGGGTTGCAGTTACGTACAGCGCAAAGGCGGGGCTATAGGAACCGGGAAGGCGGGGCTGCCGTTACGCACAGCGTAGGGGCGGGGCTATGGGAACCGGGAAGGCGGGGCTGCCGTTACGCACAGCGTAGGGGCGGGGGCTATGGGAACCGGAAAGGCGAGGCTGCCTTACGTACACCGCAGAGGCGGAGCCACAGAAACTGGAGAGGCGGGGTTACCGTTACGTACGGCGAAGGGGCGGGGATATGGGAGCTAGGGGGCGGGGCAATCGTCAGAGGTGTGGCTGCGGTTACGGACAGCGCAGGGGCGGGGCTATGGGAACTGGGAAGGCGGGGCGACGGGGAGAGGCGGGGCTGCGGTTACGGACAGCGCAGGGGCGGGGCTATGGGAACTGGGAAGGCGGGGCGACGGGGAGAGGCGGGGCTGCGGTTACGTAGACCTCAGGGGCGGGGCCGAGGCTGGGCACACAGAGGGAGTAGGGCCCACTGGGTGCGATCCCCCGCAGTGGCCTGGGCCTGGAGGGTGGTGAGGGGCCTGAATAAGCTCAAGGTACTTTCAGGGCTCTTCGCTTGTCGCCAGGCGTCGGTTGAAACGCAAATGGTCCAAAATCTTGGAAAGGTTAACATCTGCCTCCCGGGAATGGCTCCTGTCTCCACCCTCCCGAATTCTGGCTTCCACCATTCTCTCATCTGGCTTCAAGGCTCCTAATTAGACAAAGATCTTATATGCATGTATGCATTACCTATGGGCACAGACAATAGGGTGGCGAGGGCCTGGGGTGGAGTGGGAACCGGGTGGAGGGGAGCTATGGGGGGGGGGGGGAAGAGGGACATCGGTAATAATCTCAACAATAAAGATAATAAAAAATAAAGTGGCCACTGAGAACCAGTCTTCTTTGGCCTTCATGCCAGGCTGACCCAGTGCAGAGGCTGCTGGGCCAGGCTACATAGAAGAGATCTGACAAAACTGTCAATCTGACCGCAGGTGCCAATTCCTGGAGGCCAGGGCAAATGCCACATACATCTTTGATTTTTTAATAAAAAAAAAAATTCATTATTTGCTCATAACCAAGAGCAAGTAATGATTTTTACCATGGGGGTTCATTCTAACCGTAGGGGTTAGAATGTGGCAAACACTGTGCTAAGCTCTTCGCAGATTGTAACTCTAGTACTTATCACAGGAGAAACCCATGCCCGTGTACGTAGATGGAGAAACCAGAGCACAGAGAGGCTAAGCAACTTGACTCAAGCCACACAGCCAACACTGCAGGACGGCTGAGAGTCAGACTCCGACGGAGGCCAGTGTCTTTGTGCTTAACGAGACGGTGAAGGTGTCATGTGATGAGATCCGGGTGATAAATGCCAGGAGAGTTCCCGAGCTGTTTGCATTCAGCTCCGGGGAATCAACAACAGCCCCCGGGGAAGAGGCGCCATGAAGAAGGGCCCTAAAACACTGTACCTTTCTCCTACTTACCTACCCCTGCCCTGGTCACATCTGGACTGGGCCACAGGCGCGCATGCCTCCCGGTCGCTCCCACCGGTTTCTGACATGACCTTTGCACCGTCACCTGCTCTGACCTTGCTGAGGCGCCCACACATGTCCTCTGGCTTCTTTGCCGTTTGTCTTTCTTGCTCCCCACCCCTACCCCGCCCCCCCTCCCCCAACCCCCCCCCCCATCCATCCGCTCTCTGTCACCATGGGTCAGTTTATATTTTCTAGACATTTCTACAAAGGAAGTCATACAGTATGACTCCTTTTGTTTTGGCTTCTTTCCCTTAACTTGGAGATCCACCATGCTGTTGGGTGTGTAACAAACCCCATATTCGCACAGGCTGGTGGACCCCAGGACCCGGTCGCTTCCTACACCATCTCATCAACGTCCTAACGACACAACACTGGACGAAACGGTGTTACTCGAGGGCCTGCTGTGCATGCTGCTGGATGTTGCTGTGAACTTAAAACTGCTCCAAAGAATTCTATAAAAAATAAAAGACAAGAAAAAAAAAAAAAAACCTGTGGCCTGTAAAACTGCAAAAGGACCACAAGATGGCACCATTTCCCTCAGAATTTTCGACTCGGGTCCAATTAACTTGGGACTGCCCGCCCAGGCCTTTAAGAGGCTCAAAGTGCATCGCAACAGACGTTGCCACAGCCCAGCCCTGGGCGTGTGCGTGACCAGTAAATGGATATTTGAAACGTACGTTTATGGCCTGGCCGGTTGGAGTGGGTAGAGCGTGGGCCCACGGACTCAAGGGTCTCGGGTTCGATTCTGGTCAAGGGCATGTTGCAGGCTCAGTCCCCGGCTCCAGCTGGGGCTCGTGGGGGAGGCAACCAATTGATGTGTCTCTCTCACATCCATATTTCTCTCTCTCTCTCTCTCTCTCTCTCTCTCTCTCTCTCTCCCCCCTCCCTTCCACTCTCTCTAAAACTCAATGGGGAAAAAAAATGTCCTCGGGCCCTAGCCGGTTTGGCTCAGTGGATAGCGCATCGGCCTGCGGGTTCGATGCTGGTCAAGGGCACATGCCTGGGTTGTGGGCTTGATCCCCAGGAGGGGGCGTGCAGGAGGCAGCTGAGCAATGATTTTCTCTCATCGTTGATGCTTCTCTCTTCCTCTCCTTTTCTCTGTCTAAAATCCAATTAAAAAAAAAAAAAGGCTATACAGCTAAAGGGCAGAGCCAGTACCCAGACTCAGGCCATATGCTCCTGCAACCCACAGACCCCAGTGTCATCTCCCCCATTCGGTCATGAGACATGGTCGTTGGGATCCCCCACAATAACGGGGGGGGAGGGGGGGGACTGGCCCTCAGGTAGGAAACAAAGCAATGGGTGGGAACTCCCAACAGACACATCTCTGCCAGTTTATTGATGATGGATGCATTGCCACGGATAAAAGGGGTTCATTGGTGGTTTGTAAAAAAAAAGACAAACAAACCTGGCATGAAAGTGTTCTATTTCCGGTATCCACGCCTGTCCACATCACACATAAACGCTGCACATGGTCCCTGTCGGTGGCTTCCGTCTGGCTCTGAGCCATGGTATCTCGACATCCAGGTTTATGCACCTACAAGAAGAGACTCCGGGGTGTAACACCCGCATCTATAAAAAGTCCTAACAGTCACCGTCGCCCCGGCAACGCTCGGCCTGCGCCAGGAGCCTCCAGAGGCGCAGCCCTGGGGACGTGAGCCTCCGCAGACGCAGGTGACCTCCACAGAGCGGACTCTCAATCTCTGTGAACACTCGGACCCCCTTTCCTCGGTCCTGGAAGGAGAGCTCAGCCCCGGCCGGGGTGGCGCAGTGGTTAGAGCGCCGGCCCCTGAACCGAGGGGGGCTGCAGGTTCGATTCCCATTCCAGGGCATGTACCTGGGTTGCAGGTTCGATCCCCGGCCCCGGCGCAAGTGCAGACGGCAACCTGATCGATGTGTCTCTCTCACATGGATGTTCCTCTCTCTCTCCTGCCTCTCCTCCCCGCCCCTCCCCCCGCCTCCCTCCATTCCTTCCACTCTCCAGTGAGAGATGTTTCCCCATTTATTTCTAGGGAGAGTGAAAGAAAGGGAGGAAGGAGAGAGAGAGAGAGAGAGATTGGCAGCCTCTCCCAGCTGCCCCTACTGGGGCTGGGGAACCTGCAACCCAGGTACGTACCCTTGACCGGGAATTGAACCCACAACCTTTTGGTCCTCAGGCCAACGCTCTAACCATTGAGCTCGCCAGCCGGGGCCCCTCCCCTTTCCAAGGCTGTATAACAGCCCACCGTGGGTACAGACCACAAGTCCCCGAGTGATGAAGGTTCGTCCGTCCTGTGCTTAGCCTTGCTTTGCCCGTGGGAAGGAAATGTCTTCTAAAAAGGCGCCGACTGTTTGCTGAGTTTGTGACACTGATATCTCCGGGTAGATGGTCCTCTTTCGTGTCCGGTACGAAATATTGCCAAAGAAGCCTGAGCTGGTGTGGCTCCGTGGAGAGAGCGTCGGCCTGCGGATGGAAGGGTCCCGGGTTCGAGTCCGATCAAGGGCATGTACCTTGGTTGCGGGCACATCCCTAGTAGGGGGCGTGCAGGAGGCAGCCAGTCCATGATTCTCTCTCTCCCACTCCCTCTCTGAAATCAATAAAAATATATTTTTTAAAATATTGCCAAAGAAGGTGTTGATGTGGGATCCAATAATCCACTCAGATTTTCTTCCCAGTCTATTTGCCTGCAGATAGAAATAGACAGAGCCTGCCCTGGACGGTTTGGCTCAGTGGATGGAGCGTCGGCCTGCGGACTGAAGGGTCCCAGGTTCGATTCCGGTCAAGGACATGGACCTGGGTGGCGGGCACATCCCCAGGAGGGGGCGTGCAAGAGGCAGCTGATCAATGTTTCTCTCTCATCGATGTTTCTAACTCTCTCTCCCTCTCCCTTCCTCTCTGTAAAAAAAGATCCATAAAATATATTTTTAAAATAAATAGACAGAGCCTTCCACTCAGAGCGAAGGACTGCGTGCAGTGTTCGTGTAGTGTTCTAATTAAAACTGCGGTGAATTCCGCAGCTTCCTTTTGCAGAGGTGGAGAAAAACGCCATTTTTCCGTTTGGTTCAAGTAAACCCACACGTCCTGGCTTTGGTTCTGTGTTTTAGGACTGAAAGATGGACCCGGGTTTTAAATAAAAATGTAGCCCCGTCCGGGTTGGCTCAGTGGCTAGAGCGTCGGCCTGTGGACCAAAGGGTCCCGGGTTCGATTCCGGTCGAGGGCATGGACCTCGGTTATAGGCTCCTCCCTGGCCAGGAGCCTGGTCGGGGCTCCAGCAGGAGGCAGCCAATCAATAATTCCCTCTCATCATCGTTGTTTCTATCTCTCTCTCCCTCTCCCTTCCGCTCTGAAATCTATAAAAAATATATTAAAAATAATAGTTGATAAATAAAAGTAAGCAAGAAAACCCTCCTCTCCTACGCAGCCACCCCTATCTGCTGTCATGTGCAGCGACACGAATCTCAAAGGCCCCCCCAAAGCACAGACATCCAAAGGGAACAAATGAATGGGGGATTGTGCAGCAGAGCATAAAGGGCCTCTGTATCAGGAGGCGTCCTGATCAGCTGACTCCGCCGGACACTGTGAGCCCAGCCACTCCTTGAACCTGCACCAACCAACCCCCCTCCCCCCTTTTGTCTGCGATTGGCCCAGCAGGGAACCCAGACCAACCAATCAAACGTGCAGACACCCTACAAGCAAGTCTGCCCAGGCAAGCGCCCATCCCTCCTTGGTTGGTGACTCTGGCCCACCTCCCGCTTGCCCAGAAGGTAGCAGACGTTGTGCAGGAAACCATGGCCCCTTCTGCAAATTCAACCTGGATTTGTCTGTCTTTCCTTCAAATCTCAGCGCGCCGGTTCCTTGCAAAAGCAGATTTTTGCGGGCACATTGAGACGAAGGATGGGATTTGGCGGGGGAGGGAGGGGAGAGAAGCTCGTTCTTTTTTTTGCACTTGATCTTAGCCCGAAAGCCGAGAAGCGGGGGCAGCTAATGGAATTGTGGTAAATGCATACAAGAGCACTGACCATTTTCGCTATCTGAAAGTACAGAATTCAGAGGCATGCAGCCCACACATGTGTGGCGATGTACCCCGAATCTCACAAAGGACGCCTCAAAAAAAAAAAAAAAAAAAAGGTCGAATCATGGAGTCATTTGTTAAAAGCCGGCGGCTGACGAGGGAGCAAAAGCGCTCCAGACCTCGCAGCCCCGAACAGCTCACTACATCAGGCTTATAGTGGCAGAATATCGCAAAAAAAACCCCACAACAGTATTGATTACATCTTTGGGTCTGGAATGAGGAACCTGTTTCCCCAAAAAGCATTTTTTTTACAGAAGTGAAATCGAGCAACTCAGTTATCTAAAATATCTACGAATCACTGAATCAACGGAAACGCATTCTCTGGGACCACCTGGGCAATTCTGGAATAATGGTGCTGTCCAGATCCTGAGATCACCGAGTCAACCGAAACTCAGTTCTCTGTAGCTGCTGAGACAATTTAGGGTCACTATCTGTCCTGGGTCCAAGAGGAATGTGCTTCGATGACCGGTGAGATCACAAGCGATGGGATATTCACACCGCCATCAAGGGAGTATTCAATCATACATAAGTTCAGAAAATCAAAACAACTTTTAAACGAGTACAGAACCCAAAACAGCAAGGTTAAGATATTAAACAGCAATTTTTACCTAAGGATGGCTGCTACCATACTTCATTCCCCACTGGTTTTATGTGCATGAGTCCAATCATGGACTCATCCTTATCAGTTAGGGCATGGTACTGCCCCCTAACTTCTAGTAGTTTGACCGCATTAATTTTGCTAACTACCTGCTTGGCACAGTTAGTTTTCTATTTACTCATCCCACTTCCTTTAAGGGCATTCTCTGTTCTGTTCCTGCTCTCCCGTCCCCTAGCACATCTAGCCTTACTTGGCCCTGGACTTTCTCACTGGCTAGCAAAAATGTTCTTATAGTTACCAAGGCCCCTAGTACCACGGTCTTCTGTCCTTACTGAAGTCCAGTTTCCCTTCTGCAGGCATCGAGTCTCCCCCTGGCCTGCGTGGAGCCCAGGCTAGGGATCTCACGGGTGAGGCCGTGGGCTGCCAGGATCCAGGCCGTTTCCCAGTGCAGGAGCTGGGTGGGAGTGGTGTAGCCAGGTCTGGACGCGGTCTACTCTAACAGCCGTGGGCGTGCTCAGGATAACAGTGTAGTGTCCCTTTTAGGTTGGGGTGAGTCCTTGGGCAGCAAACTTCTGTACCTACACAGAGTCCCCGGGCTGGAAGGGATGTACAGGGTCCGTGGCGGGCACTGGCAGTGTGTTTCAAACAAGCTTATGGGTGGCTCTCTGGGTATACTGCAGAGCCTGTAAGCACTGGAGCAAGGAATGGTTATGAATTCCAGCTTTCAGCTTCTCCCTGACCCTGGGAAGGATGGGGGGAAGTCTACCATACATGATCTCCAAAAGGGGAACCCCTCCCGGTAGGGGGTACACCTGGCCCATAAGAGGGCGAAGGGCAGAAGGTTGGTCCAGTTTTCACCGGTTCCTAGGACAAATGTAAAGTCCTCTTTTAGAGTCCTGCTCATGCTTGTCCTGAACTTTGTGGCCGGTATGCACAATGGAGTTTCCAGTTTATACCTAAGGTTTGGGCTATGCGCTGAGATATTTTTGCTAAAAAAGCAGGACCGTTATCTGACCCTATGGTCACTGGTAGCCCAAACCTAGGTATAATCTCCTGGAGTAATTTCTTGACTACTATAGAGGCAGTTTCTGTCTTAGTGGGGTATGCTTCAACCCAACCCGAGAAGGTGTCTATGAGAACTAGCAGGTACTTGTACCCTGATGCTGGTGGCTTAATCTCTAAAATCCACCTCCCAACGCTCTCCTGGGGAATCTCCCAGGGGCCCGAATTCCCAGGGGGACCCTCTTACCTTGCTTAGCAGTGCACAGACAGTACTTCTAGTGACTATGCTCTTAATGATCTTATCTAAGCTCGGTATGTAGTACCTGCCTCGCAGAAGTCCCGAAGTCTTGGTGACGCCTAGGTGGGTAGCCTGGTGTAACTGGGCAACTCATGTCCGACCTAGAGCCTCTGGGACCAAAAGTCTGTCATCTGGTAGGGTCCACTACCATCTGGTCCTTGGATGGCTTGCTTCTGTTCTGCCAATTCCTCCTCTTGTTTGGTGTAGGAGGGGGTCTGTCGTAGGTCGGGGTCCGGTAGGGTTCCTAAGACTTGTCAAGGCCCCCCTGGTTTTGGGGCGGCTTCCTTGGCAGTTTGGTCTGCGGCTCTGTTTCCTCTGGCTTCAATGGTCTCCCCTTTCTGACGTCTTCTGCAGTGCACTATTGCAACTGCCCTTGGGAGCCAGATGGCCTCTACTAAGGCTAACATCTCTTCCTTATGTTTAACGTCCTTTCCGGCTGACGTTGGTAACCCTCTTTCCCGGTGGATGGCACTGTGTCCCCATCGAAGGGCCTGGGTTAAGGCCAAAAGTTTACTGATGTCTCCCTGTTCAGGGACTGTGCCCAAATGGTGTGGTCCAGGGCGACTACCGCTGCCCCTGCATAGCGGATCCCATCCTGAACATGACTGCTCCCGTCCGTGAACAGTACCTCATCTGGTGATGGTAGCGGGACATCTGTCAGGTCTGGGCGAGCCGTTTGTACTGCGTCGGTTACCTCTACGCAGTCATGAATGGGTTCCTCCGGGCCATCATCCGGGAGCAGGCTGGCAGGGTTGATGGCCAGTGTCTTCTGGAACCGGATGCGGGGCTGGTCCAGGAGAAGAGCTTGGCACTGGGTGACCCTGGTGTTTGACACCCATCTCTCCGGAGCAGCTCGAAGGAGGGCCTCCACAGCATGGGGTGTTGTCAGGGCTAGTTCCTGGCCCAGAGTCAGCTTATCTGCCTCCTTTACCAGCAACGCTGTGGCGGCCACTGCCCGGAGGCACGCTGGCCACCCTGCTGCCACGGGGTCTAGTTTTTTAGACAGATAGGCAACAGGTCTCTTCCAGGGACCTAGAGTCTGAGTGAGAACCCCTTGGGCAATGCCCTTTACCTCACTCACGTAGAGGTGGAAGGGCTTCGTGACGTCTGGCAAGGCCAGGGCAGGTGCTGAGACGAGAGTCTTCTTTAGCTCCTCAAAGGCCCGTTGTTCCACCTCGGTCCAGTTCAGTGGCTGCGTTCCCCCAGTACTTGAGTACAGAGGTTTAGCAATCTCTGCGAACCCCGGTATCCATAGGCAATGTTGTTGTATGACCACCACAACCTAGTTTCAGAATCATTTCTTGTGGGTAAGTTGTGTGGGGGTTTAGGAAGTAAATGAAGAGGATTATTTGGTTACTAGTGTGGGATCGAACCTACACTGGCAGTCTGACATCCCTCTCGCAATTTGGGACTGCTGGCTCCTAACCGCTCACATGCCTGATCGCCCCTAACCCCTCTGCCTGCCTGCCTGATCACCCCTAACTGCCTCTGCCTACTTGCCTGATCGCCCCTAACTGCCCTCCCCTGCCGGCCTGATCTTCCCCCAACGGCCCTTCCCTGCAGGCCTGATCTTGCCCCCAACTGCCCTTCTCTGCTGGTCAATTTGGTTCTGACTGGTCGGTTTCTATGCCAATCAGCATCAAAAGCTCTGCCTCCTAGGCAGCCATTGGCTCCTCACAGTTGACCAAGATTTGGTTCTGACTGGTCCGTTTCTATACCAGTCAGCATCAAAAGCTCCGCCTCCTAGGCAGCCATTGGCTCCTCACAGTTGACCCAGATTTGGTTCTTTTTTTTTGGGTGGTGGTGGGAGGGGGCTGTTTATTAAGTGGTTCTTACAGGGGTCAGATCACATAAGTGGTGTCAGCCCCGGGAATGTGACCTGTCAATGTCGATCACAAAAGCCCCCAAGGCTGGTCCTGGTGAGCCGCAAGGTCAGAAGACTGTTCCGCGGCACTAAGACGGTTCCTGTTGGGAGTGTTCATGACCAGGATGCCGTCCCTCGCGGCGGCCTCCAGATCCACATTGTCCACCCTGGTGCCGGCCCTGCCCACCCTCTGGAGCTTCTCTGCTGCGTTGATGACCTCCGGGGTCACCTTGGTGGACGAGCGGGCGATAAGGCCTTGGCAGTCCTGCAGCTCAGCTATCAGCTCCTCTTTGTTCAGGTTCTGCTTCTCCACCACCTGCAGCCCTCCATCTTGCAGGATCTTCTGGCAGCAAGGGTCCAGGCTGTCACCGATGAGCACTTTTCCTAGATTTGCGAAAGGCCATTGCTGGAGCCGGCCTCGGGATCCACCGCTCTCCCTGGACAGAAACACCACTAAGCCCCCAGATTTGGTTCTGATTGGTCAGTTTCTATGCCAGTCAGTGTCTCTGGGCCTATCAACGGGGCCTGATCAGAAAGGTGGGGCTGATCAGCAGCCCCCTTGGAGTCCTGGAGAGAAATGGAGGCAGGGCTGCTGGCCAGACTGGGTGAGAAAGAGAGAGGCAAGTGCTGGTCAAATGCTGCCACAGAGGATCAGTCCCTGCTTCTCTCTTCAGGCCTCTCTCTGGCCCTGATTCACAGCCCTCTTAGCAGTCAGTGCTGGGGTACTGCGCCTGCAGCGGAAGCAGTGAGCGCTGGGTTGCCATGCAACCGAGCACTGACTTCCGGTCTGGTCAAGCTTGGGTGGGTCGTACGGTTGCTACACCCTGGCTCTTTATTATAGAGATTATCAGGCTCATGCCAACAGCACCTCATTGCTCTTTGGCAACTCTTACTGGGCCGCGCTGAAGGGTCAAACTTCAGCGGTGTTTACCATTTAAACATAAGGTCCCTTTAAGGCGACAGCGCCTTCTCTGGCTCCTTCTTCCGGTCAGACTACCTGCGGCGACCCCGGGAGCATGGCGGACACGGACCTGTTGATGGAATGCGAGGAGGGGGAGCTGGCGCTGTGGCAGGAAATCAGCGATGTCATTGAGGACTCTGTAGTTGAAGATTATAATTCGGTGGATAAAGCCACTCCAGTGTCTGCGAGCCAGCCGCCGGCCTCCGCTCCAGTGCCCATCATACTCTACGCTTCTGTTGCTGGGCACCTCTCCACATCCACCACCGTTAGTCGCCGTGGGGCACAGAACAGCGACAGCACAAAGGGGACTCTTACCAGGCTAATTGCCGCCCGCCGATGCCGAAAGGAAGCGGCGTCGACAGAATGTCTGAAGAACAGCGATTGGCACGGCGTGCCTCTGCTGCCGACAGAAGCCGGCCATCGACAAGTACGCTCGATACTGGCAGGAATTGCCTTCCTAGCGAAAACGAGGCAAATGAGGATGCCGTTACCGAACGCAGCTGTGATGGAATGTAACCCGGGTGGTGTTACATGTCCATGGTGCCTGTGATGAAACGGGGAGTGAGTTACATGTTGTTGCTTCCTCTCGCGTTCGAAGAGCGTGTGACATTAAAGTTGCAAATGCGTCATCCCCAGGGAAACTAGCCAAGTGCTCCGAAAGTGTTTTTTACTCCTCGTGTGGTGTACAGGGAGATAGTAGAATGAGCTGAATCAGTGTGTCCGGCATTGTTTGTATCGGTTGTTCTTATATCACGTTTTTGTTGTTTTTACATCGTCTTTTTTTTGCTGTTGCTGTTTTCATATGTCTTTGTGGTTGTTATATCATGTTGTTATTGTTTATTTGTGAATGAATTTATATGTTATTTTCATGTACATTTCATGTGCTCATTTTCTTTCATCTCTGACACTTCTGTTATAGAGAAAGGGTGAATAGCGATTTTAAAATATTTCTTCTAATTAATTTCCTTTCAATGTGCACGAATCCGTGCACCAGGCCACTAGTATTGAGATATTTATAGGTGAAATGATATGATCTAGAACTTGTTCCAGAATAATATGGGCGCTAGTAAGTGGGTAGAAGGTATAGATGAAACGTGATTGGCTAATTATGGAAGCTCAGTGATGGTACATGGGATTCGTTATAGTGTTCTATTTTTATATATATTTTAACTTTCCCATAATTAAACACTTACATTTAAAATATATATAGTCAGTAAGTTGCCAGTATACACTGAGTGGCCAGATTATTATGATCTCTGAATGCATAATCACCTGGTCACTCAGTGTATATCCTATATAATAAAATGCTAATATACAAATTGTCCCCTGGACCAGGAGTTTGACCAGCAGGCTGGCCGGCCAACCACCCATGTCCCCTCCCCCTGGCCAGGCTGGCTGGACCCCACCCATGCACGAATTCATGCACCGGGCCTCTAGTATCTATCTATATATAGATAGATACTATATATAGATACTATATATAGATACTATATAGATACTATATATATATACACACTATATATACATATACATATATATATACACATATACATATACATATACATATATATATATATATATATATACATATACATATATATATATACTAGAGGCCCGTTGCATGAAGAGATTCATGCAATAGGCCTTCCTTCCCTTGGCTTCCAGCACCGGCTTTCTTCTGGCACCCGGGACCCAGGCCTTCGCTCCAGCCGGAGTCTGCCTTCTTCGTCTTCGCTGCTTCCCCGCAGACTCTGGCTGGTGTCTGCCATCTTCGCTGCAGACTGCCGTCTTTGTCTTCGCTGCAGACTCTGGAGTCTGCAGTCTTCGTCTTCGCTGCAGCTGGAGTGCCGCTCCTGTAGATCCCTTCGCGCCCCCCCCCCTTCCCTCTCATAGCAGGCGTCCTGCCCCGCCCAGCCACTCCGTGCCTGGAGCAGCTGGGCAGCTGCCATCTTTGGTCTTCTAATTTGCATATTCCCTCCTGATTGGCTGGTGGGCATAGCAGAGTGATGGTCAATTTGCATGTTTCCCTTTTATTCGTGTAGATATATATATCCTATCGAAGAGAGAGGGAATATGCTAATTGACCATCACTCCATCACAAAGATGGCTGCACCCACAGCTGACGCCAAGCTCCCATAAGGATCCTTAATGAGCAATCAGTAGGGACCTGAGGCTACATCCTCCCCCGCCCCATAGGGCTTGACAGGGGACCTCAGGCCGTGCCCCCAGCCCTGGTGTCAGGCTGGGGGACCTGAGGCCATGACCCCCACCTGGTGAGGCTTGACGGGGAACCTCAAGGTGCGCTTCCTGTCCTGGTGCTGGGCCGGTGGACCTCAGACCGCAACCCTCACTCAGCAGGGCTTGATGGGGGACCTCAAGATGAACCTCCAGTGCTGGGTCCGGGGAACTTAGGCTACGCCCCCTGCCCAGCGGGCCTTGACAGGGGACCTGAGGCTGCAGCCCCCTGCCAGTGTCGGGCTGGGGAACCTGAGCCTGTGCCTCCCCACCCCCACCTGGCAGGGCTTGACGGGGGACCTCAGGCCCTGCCCCCCAACCAGTGGGGCTTCACAGGGGATCTCAGGCCATGTCCCCCACCTGGCGGGGCTTGACGGGGGACCTCAAGGCATGCTCCCCACCCTGATCTGGGCTCTCAGGCCACGCCCTGATCTGGGGACCTCAGGCCACGCCCTCTGTCCTGGCGCTGGGCCAGGGGACCTGATGCTACGTCCCCTGCCTGGCAGAGCTTGACAAGGGTGGGACTGGCCAGGTCTGGATCTAGCCCAATGGGGGCAGGGGCCAGCCGGGTCTGGGTCTCATGCAATTTTGAGGCGCATGTGGGTGGGCGGGGACTTGATTCTGGGTCCCGTGGTGTGCCCCAGACTCTGACAGGAGGAAGGTTTTCATATACATTTTACTAATTTTCTTTCCTCTCTAACACTTCTATTATAGAGAAAGGGCAAATAGCAATATTAAATTATTTCCTCTAATTAATCCCCTTTTAATGTGCACTGGGCCACTAGTGTGTGTGTGTGTGTGTGTGTGTGTGTGTATACACACTGAGTGGCCAGATTATTATGCGTTCAGAGATCATAATAATCTGGCCACACAGTGTATGTACCCACTCTGCTGGTTTTGCTGAGTAGCTAACGGCAGTGACTCCATTTGCCAAGTTGAACATACAGTTCAGAGGAGTCCATCTTACTCGTTGACGCAATATTTGCTTTTTATCTTTGATTTAGGTATATTGGCTCCCCAAATTTTCTATCTGGTTTTAGAATATCTGTAAGTTAGACAATACAGTATTGAGATTTTTTTTTTTTTTTAGCCAAATGTAGTAGGACTTA
The DNA here is from genome assembly GCA_026230045.1 of Corynorhinus townsendii. Classification (NCBI taxonomy): domain Eukaryota; kingdom Metazoa; phylum Chordata; class Mammalia; order Chiroptera; family Vespertilionidae; genus Corynorhinus; species Corynorhinus townsendii. The sequence goes on from JAPDVU010000017.1 coordinate 810,274, forward strand.
AAAACATTTACAAAATCTCTTTTGTCACAAATGAAAAGGAATGTAAAATATTTCAATAACAATTAGCCCAGTTTATTAGTAGGTGTTTATTCCTATTTATTCATGAATGAATCATTATCTTATTAAGTCATTCTTTTTACTTAATGGCTGTGGACCAGGTCTTTTCTTTATCAGTCTTGATGACATAAAGAGAAAGGCCCTGACCGGTTTGGCTCAGTGGATAGAGCATTTGACGCACCCAGTCTCAAAGATCTTCTCATGCCATTTTTGCACGAAAGACAAGAGGTGAATGTAGATAAATATCTGGAACTTTCTTCTGACTAAAGGTATGCAAAGGACTATGTGTGTGTGTGTGTGTGTGTGTGTGTGTGTGTGTGTGTGTTCATCCTCACCCACGGACATTTTCCCATTGATTTTCACAGAGAGTGGAAGGGCGGGGGAGAGACAGAGAGAGGGAGAGAAACATCGATGTGAGAGAGACACATCGATGGGTTGCCTCCCGCACGCACCCCTGACCTGGACCAGGGATCGAGCCCGCAACCCAGGCACGTGCCCTTGACCAGAATCGAACCTGGGACCCTTCAGTCCATGGGCCGATGCTCTGTCCCCTGAGCCACACCGATCAGGGCAAGGACTATTTTCGATTCGTGAATAGTCTACATTATTCTTTTTTTATTCTTGCTTATACACATCCCCCCCACCCCACCCCTATATATAGCCTAAGCTGGAAAAATCTAAACAAGTTACAATCCAAATAGCAGAGGGAAGTCGCTAATTATATACGTGCTATTCTTCCTAAATTCAAAGCAACTGTCTCACTCCTTTTAATGGTTTACAGAACATGGCACAACCATGAATGTTTTTTAAAGTTCTTTACCGCCTTGTGGGATAAACACATTGCCCCCTTCATGTATCCTCCAATGTATTTTTTTTTTAAATGTTATTGATTTTTTTTACAGAGAGGAAGGAAGAGGGAGAGAGAGCTAGAAACATTGATGAGAGAGAAACATCCATCAGCTGCCTCCTGCACGCCCCCTCCTGGGGATGTGCCCGCAGCCAAGGTCCATGCCCTTGACCGGAGTGGAACCCGGGACCTTTCAGTCCGCAGGCCGACGCTCTATCCACGGAGCCACACCGGCTAGGGCTCCTCCAATGTATTTGCATACAGAAAGCAAACACACTCCCCGTTTAAAACTTTCGGACCATCAGGATGCTCGCTCCTTGGAGGCAAGAGTCCAAAATCCTGGCAGCACCAAAACACTGCTGCCGGGAAAATTGGGGGTGGTTGTGTTAATATCATCAGACCGGTTAAGGCTGTTTGTGGCTCCTGGCTGTGGGTGGAGAAGGCTGTGATTAAGTTCTCATTCTTTTCATTGGTCACAGCTTTTCCTTAGCCTTCTCTTTTTATCGCCACCTTCCACGGCTGGTACAAACCTCAGCCTAGATTTGGGGTCTGAGGCCCCTTCTTCCAGAAGGATCAGCCACAGGAAGAAATGATTGTTCAGCCACGCATGCTCCCCGTGTTTTGTTTGTTTTGTTTTTAAGGTTTTTATTGATTTCAGAGAGGAAGGGAGAGGGAGAGAGAGATAGAAACATCAATGAGGAAAGATAAACTTTAATCTGCTGCCTCCTGCACGCCCCCTGCTGGGGATCAAGCCCACAACCCCCGGCATGTGCCCGTGACTGGGAATAAATGAAGCATGCGGCCCGCGGGCTTGCAAGTTTGACATGCTTGACAAAGAAGTAAGACACTTGCCCTAGCCGGTGTGGCTCAGTGGATAGAGCGTCGGCCTGCGGACTGAAGGGTCCCGGGTTCGATTCCGGTCAAAGGGCATGGACCTTGGTTGCGGGCACATCCTCAGTAGCGGGTGTGCAGGAAGCAGCAGATTGATGTTTCTCTCTCATCGATGTTTCTAACTTTCTATTCTCTCCCTTCCTCTCTGTAAGAAAAAATCAATAAAATGTGTGTTTTTTTTTTAAAAAAGAGCTCTAGCTAGTTTGGCTCAGTGGGTAGAGTGTCGGCCTGCGGACTGAAGGGTCCCAAGTTCGATTCTGGTCAAGGGCACATGCCTGGGTTGCGGGCTTGATCCCCATTAGGGGGCGTGCAGGAGGCAGCCGGTCCATGACTCTCTCATTATTGGTGTTTCTATCTCTCTTTCCCTCTCCCTTTCTCTCTGAAATCAATAATGATATATTTAAAAAAATAAAAAGAAAAAAAAGAAATAAGACACTTGAATTCTCAATGTTTGTAACCTGTTAAACCACAGTGTATTCAGTGATTAGTTTTATTTATTTATTTTTCATTTCCCTTGACATGGATAACCGTCAATGAAGAGAGTGTGGAATATGTGGGTACATTTTTTAAAGAGCCCAGAATGATCTTAGTTTGCCCCGTTGATTAACAAGATAGTTTGGTTTGGTTCATGGTCACTGTCCCAAGCTACCGCGTAAGTCAGGACTGCATGTCCTCGTATGCGTGTGTATACATTTATGTATATATATGTATAGGTGTGATATATGTCTATACACATGTGTATGCATGTGTATAATTAAGTGTAGATGTGTACATACATATATGTGTATATGTGTGTATACATATACACACATTATATATACATCTATAATACTGAAAACGTAATATGCTAATTAGACCGAACAGCTGAACGACCTTTTGGACCTCCTTCCCGACGACCTTCCGGAGGAAGGTGTGGTGGGGGCCCAGGCAGAGGCGGTTAGGGGCGATCAGGCAGGCAGGCAGGCGAGCGGTTAGGGGTGATCAGAAAGGCAGGCAGAGGCGGTTAGGAGCCAGTGGTCCCAGATTTCGAGAGGGACGTCCATCTGCCTGTGGGATTGGGCCTGAACCAGCAGTCAGAATCCCCCGAGGGGTCCTGGATTGCAAGAGGGTCCAGGCCAAGCTGAGGGGACCCCCCCCACCAGTGCACGAAATTCGTGCACCAGGCCTCTAGCATATACATATACAGTATATATACATACACATATATGTATGTAGATGCAATTTATATACACATAAAATCTCCAGCCACTCTGGGCTGAAAACATACATGCCGGTTGGAAGCCTGCGCATGGCCATTATGAGAGTAAGGCCGCCCTTTCTCCGCTCCGGAAGCCTCTCGTGGGGTCTCTCGGGGGACAAAGGGCTGGTTGACAATGATGAGCTTCTGTCAGCTAGGAGGCGGTGGGAAACTGAGGCCCGAGGGGCGGGGCTGGCGCCGCTGGATTGGCGCCTCGCAAGCGCGCCAGGTGCCAGGTGCGCCCCGCGAGGGCCGCAGAGGGGGCGGTGCGGGGGAGGGGGGCGGAGGGAGGGCCCACGGCCACGCACGGCGACGGCGGGAGCGCCCCGCACGCACGGCGACGACGGCGACGGCGGCGGCGGGCGGGGGCGCCTCGGCCACTCAGGGCCGCGGCGGCGGGCGCGGGGCGCGGGGTGCGGCGGCGGCGGCGGCGGCGCAGGGCCCGGGCTGACCTATGCGGCGCCTGGAGGGGCTGTGTCTGCGGCGCCGGCGGCGGCGGCGGGGCCCGGCCCGCGAGCGCGGCGGGGACAAGATGAAGTACCAGAAATACCTGACGGTGCTGCAGATGGCCATCGGCGTCACCCCCTCCAACCGCGGCAGCCTCCTGCCGCTCAAGAGGCGGCTGTGGTGAGCGCGGGGCGCGCGGGGGGCGCGGGGACCCAAGCGCGCGAGGGGGCGCGGGGCGCAGCAGCCGCCTCGGCCCGGGGGCCGGGCGCTCTCTCTCCAGCATCCGCCGCCGCGCCCGGCGACACCTAGAGAGAGGGAGGCCCCCCCCTCCGCCCCAGCACCCTCGCCCGCCCCAGGCTGGCTGGGGCATCGCAGACCCTGTCCGCTCCCCGCATGCGCTCTCCGTTATTTCTCCATCGCCGGCTGCCGGGAGGGGCGGAGGAAAGGACCAGCCGCTCCCACAGCCCGGGGACAGGTGGCTGGGTTGGAGTTGCATGATCGGGGACTCTGCATGCGCCCCAGTTCCTCCGACCTGGACACGGCGATCGCGGGGACGCCGAAAGGATGCCCTGAAAACACGATGTCTGGGAGGTGGCCAGGTCTGGTGCCCACATTTGGGTTTTCTCTCGGATTGCATTGCATTTTGAAAACATATATGTTTATTGATCTCAGAGAGGAAGGGAGAGGCAGAGGGAGAGGGAGAGACATCCATGATGAGAGAGAATCATGGACCGGCCGCCTCCTGCACGCCCCCTACTGGGGATGGAGCCCGCAACCCTGGGCATGTGCCCTGACCGGAACTGGAACCCTGACCTTCTGGTTCTGTCTCTTCTAAGGACACTTGTGACTGGACTGAGGGCCACCTCTGTAAACCAGGATAATCTCATCCTGAGGTCCTTAAGTACACCTGCTAGGTCACATGCTCCTGCTCCTGGGGTTGGGAAGTGTGGGGAGGAGGGTCCCCCTTCAGCCCTGGACAGACCCCAAGGCCAATTCACCTCCTGCTGTTCAGCGGGTGTGAAGCCCAAACAATAGTTACTTTTGTCTCTTTTATGTGAAATGTATTTTCATAATGATTTTATTGTTGTCATGAGTCTTGATTATTGCAATGAGTGTTTTTAGGAGTGTTTGTACCGATCTTGGCGGTGGGGTGTGTGTGTGGGGGGGTGGGAACGGGGTGCCATTTCATTCTCTTCATGCTTGTAAATATATTCCTCCTGGTTATTATTTTTTTAAAATATGTTTTTATTGATTTTTTTTTTTAAGAGAGAGGAAGGGAGAGGGAGAGGGGGACAGAAACATCAGTGATGAGAGAGAATCATGGATCTGGCTGCCTCCTGCACGCCCCCTACTGGGGATCAAGCTCACAACCAGGGCCTGTGCCCTGATCAGCCGGGCATAGTTGATTCCGTCATGATTGTAAGCCATGAAGTAGCCATTCATTCATTCGCGTAGTCATCCAATAATCAGATTCTGAAACTAGTAAGAGCTGCCAGGCATTGAACTTCTTACCTGCGGGTCTGGGCGTTAAGTTCTTTGCAAGCATCCCCTCATTTAACCTACAGCCCCTAGGGGGCGCTGTGTCTCTCCAGTTTTACCAATGAGCCAGGACTTACCCAGGGTCACACATCCGGTTTTATGCCAGTCGTGAGGGTTAAAAACACATTGGAGCAGGGACGGGACGGTCTAGAAGCAGAGAGCTGAAAACAGGTATAAAATGCCTGGCAAGTGTCTTACAGAAGGCTGTTTTCCCAACGGTGGCCTACTCCTGGGAGGGGAGGCAAATGCCCTAGCTGGTGTGGCTCAGTGGATAGGGCGTCGGCCTGCAGACTGAAGGGTTCTAGGTTGGAATCCAGTCAAGGGCACAAGCCTGGGTTGGGGGTTCGATCCCCAGGGCGTGCAGGAGGCAGCTGATCCATGACTCTCTCTCATCATTGATGTTTCTATCTTTCTCTCCCTTCCTCTATGAAAGTATCCTATATAATAAAAGGCTAATATGCAAATTGCCCCTTTGACTGGGAGTTCAACCAGGGGGTGTCCCACGGCCCCTCCCCCAGCCGACCCAGCTCAATTGTCCCGATTAGGGTGGGCTGGCTGGACCCCACCCATGCACGGATTCCAGCACCGGGCCTCTAGTATTTTTTAAAAAATAAAGGAAATGGCTATAGTATCCACATTCTTGCTTGGTTTCTTTAATGAGCAAATTATAGGCAGTTGCACACATCATCGTAAGTATAATGACTCAAGGCCATTTTTTAAAAATATATATATTTTATTGATTTTTTTACAGAGAGGAAGGGAGAGGGAGAGAGAGTTAGAAACATGAATGAGAGAGAAACATCCATCAGCTGCCTCCTGCACACCCCCCACTGGGGATGTGCCCACAACCAAGGTACATGCCCTTGACCGGAATCGAACCTGGGACCTTTCAGTCCGCAGGCCGACGCTCTATCCACTGAGCCAAACCGGTTAGGGCTCAAGGCCATTTTAATGTTAACCTATTAAGTGAGCTCTTAAGGTTTCTGAAGCTTTATGCTTATAAAGGAAAATTAGCATTTTACTGGATTCTGCTGACGCATTCTTCAGAAAGCGTCAGGATTGGTGTGACGTCAAGCTGCTTTGTATATTTATCGGTACCTCCAGGCTCCTGTGCTCACGCCCTTGTTTGGAATCCCCCTCCATTGGGGGAAGGATGCTTTATTCTCTGCAGGTGGTCATTGCTGTCCATTGCTGATATTTAAAAAGAAATCTCTTGTGGAAGGTTTATTAAGTCTTCCTTTTGTTCTTGTATAGCTAACTTTTTTTTTTTTTTTTTACCATCTGGATTATTTTTGCCCAATTCTTTATATATATGTGTGTGTATATCTATATATAAAAGCCTAAGCAACCGTCCGACCGATAGCTATGACGCACACTGACCACCAGGGGGCAGACGCTCAATGCAGGAGCTGCCAAGCCGCGGTGACGTGGCAGCTGCGGTTCTCGGGTGACGCACCTGGAATCAGAGAGAAGAGAGACTAATTCTGGGGTGCATCCCAAGAGAACTGCCTTCTCACAATCCGGGACCCCTCGGGGGATGTGGGAGAGCAATTTTTGGCCTGATCCCCGCAGGCCAGGCCAAGGGACCCCACTGATGCACAAATCTGTGCATCAGGCCACTAGTATATATATATATATAATCAACCTAATTTAAGCATGCTAGTCCAGTCTAGCTAATATCACATATACTAATTTAATCAGCCCAAGGCAATCTGGCTTAGCGCATAGATTGATTTAAGCAAACTAATCCAATATAGCTGATCCCATCCACTGATTCAATCAACCAGATCTATCTTAGCTAATCTAACTGAAAGCCCGACTCGGCAAAAAAATGTAAAGCACGGCTCAGCAAAAAGTCAAGGATTGATTCTTTGCTGAGTCATGGTATTGATTTTTGCTGAGTCACGTTGCCAGTTTTTTGGCAGCGTGTGGCTCAGTAGGGGGCATGCAGGAGGCCGCCGATGGATGTTTCCGTCTCATCAATGTTGCTCTCTCTCTCTCTCCCCCTCTCCCCTGTCCTCTCTCTGAAATCAATAAAAACATAATTTCTAAAGCTGTGCCTTTGAAAAGTTAAACAAAAACAACGTTCGCCTTTCTTGCAGGGTAACGCCATCTTCTGAGAATGGTGCTCCTTCTAGTAACAGCCAAGGAAAGCCTTCCCTGAGACGAATCAAAGGGAGGCCACACAGAAGCAAAAGCCTCGACAGCGTTGATTTCTGCGAGCTCACTGTGAGTAGATCATTCCGCGCTTTTCTCATATTCCAGAGGACACGAACCATTTTTATTTCTTTTTTTAAAAAAATTTTCTCATGAAGGCACAACAGGCTTATGTTTGTGTGAGCACGTTACCATGCTTTCTTAACCGGTAGCCATACGGTCTCATTTATAATAAATGGTTCCTAATGATGGATTCCGATCCAGACACCGCGATGAAGAAATGCTTCTTGAATACGACAAACATTGTGTTAAGTTTGGCAGAGTCAGTTGGTGATGTAGTATAACAGAAAGCTATATAATAAAAGCCTAAGATGCTAAGTGTCCGGCTGTCCGGTCTGCCGTTCCACTGATCCAAGCGTAATAGGCTGATGATATGGTAAGCCCCACTCAACCACTTTCTATGATGTGCACTGACCACCAGGGGGCAGACGCTCTGACCGGTAGGTTAGCTTGCTGCTGGGGTCCGGCCCATAGGGACTGAGCAAGGTGGGCTGGACACGCCCTGGAGTCCTCCCGCGGGCTCTCCCTGGCTGGCCAACTTCCCATGTCCCTCCCCGGCCCTGGTCTGCACCAGTGGGGGTCCCTAGGCCTGGCCTGCGCCCTCTCCCAATCTGGGACTCCTCGGGGGATGTCAGAGAGCTGGTGTTGGCCTGATCCCGCAGGCCGGGCCGAGGGACCCCACTAGTGCACGAATTCGTGCACCAGGCCTCTAGTGTCTAATGTAATGCAAACTATAATATAATATAATATAATATAATATAATATAATATAATATACATATCTCAGAAAATGACAAATCCACATACTAATGTAAGCAGAGACCTAAGTATTTGATAAACCTCAAACACCTTATTCATGGTTTTGACTTTTTGCTGTCATGCATTTGATTTCTTGCTGAGTGATGGTTTTGCGTTTTTTGCCGAGTCATGTTTTTCACTTAGAAGACAGTGATTCTAATATGATTAGGGCAGATCTCAGTGGGCTTAATGATGGTGTTTTCCATTCTAAGTGATTGACGTGAAGGGTCTTATTTTTTTCCAAGCTAAGCGACAGGTTTTTCAAGCGGATATGTGATAAATTCATGCATGTTTTTTCCCTATTGTCCTAGTCCATAAGAGAGCTCAGCGCCATAAAGAGACTACTAGAACTTTCTTTTGCTGTGAGAAGGTTTTATTCTTTTACAAGATTTAAAAAATATATATGTTTTTATTGCCTGAGACAGTTTGGCTCAGTGGATAGAGCGTCGGCCTGTGGACTGAAGGGTCCCGGGTTCAATTCTGGCCAGGGACACATGTCCAGGTTGCGGGCTTGATCCCCAGTCGGGGGCGTGCAGGAGGCAGCCGATCCATGATTCTCTCTTACCGTTGATGTTTCTATCTCTCTCTCCCTCTCCCTTCCTCTCTGAAATTAATAAAGAAATATATTTTAAAAATATATAATATGTTTTTATTGATTTCAGAGAAAGGAAGGGAGAGGGAGAGAGAGATAGAACATCAACGATGAGAGATGATCATGGATCGGCTGCCTCCTGCACGCCCCCCCGATGGGGATGGAGCCCACAACCGGGACGTGTGACCCGACCAGGAATCCACACGTGACCTCCGAGTTCATAGGTCGACGCTCAACCCTACTGAGCCACGCCGGCTGGTCCTTGCCTTTCTTTCTGTACTCTGCAGAGGAGGAATAGTGTAATTTTTCATGCAGCCACAGAACAAGAAGAGCCGTGACCGCTTCCACATCTACCAAGCTGAGGTCATGGGTCTGACAGTTCTCTCGCATTTCTATGACAGTTACGGCCTCCCCCCCCCCCCAAATCTGTGAACAGGGCCCACGCCCGCCCGCGGAACTCACCCCGGGGTGCCGTGCTCACGGCGATGGGCTGGGGCGGCCGTGGGGGTGGGGAGGGACATTTAGAGGTAGCTGGTGACATTGGCCAAGGGCAGTGGGGCGGGCACGCCGGCCAGAGGAGGCTGCAAATATAGAGATACAAAGATAGAATTTCTTCCATGTGTGGCTGAACGAGTACATTTAGGGAAAGAATTATTTTCTAGCTAAAGAGGCCCGGCCGGCCCGGCCAGCGTGGCTCCCTGGTTGAGCATCGACCTCTGAACCAGGCAATCACGTTACGATTCCTGGTCAGGGCACATGCCCGGGGTTAGGTTGCAGGCTCGATCCCCTGTGTGGGGAGGGGGTGTGCAGGAGGCAGCCGATCCATGATTCTTTCTCATCATGGATGTTTCTCTCTCTCTCTCTCTTTCTGTCTCTCTCTCCACCCCCTCTCCCTTCTTTCTCTGAAATCAATAAAATTTTGTGTAAGTTAATAAACAAAGTGGGTCGGCTGTGGCTTTTCAGAGAGGACCTGGTATCGTTTCGTGGCTTTGCCCTCCTTGAACTGAATGGTTTGAGTTCCACGTTGTTATTGAACAGATGAGCAGTCTCCGGGAAGTGCAATAAATGAGGTGGTAGGTCGGCATCGGTGTGCAGTGAAGTTCAGGTACACGGAGAGCCTGGGTTGCGGAGGTCTTTGAGACTGATGCCCATGTGTCCTGGTTGGTGCAAACGAAAGCCTTGTGCCTCGGTTTGGCGTTCCTGCGACATCTGAGCATCCGAAGGAGAAATGGGAGTTGCAGAACATTTTCCTGTTTTAGGGAAGCCCACGTCTTTAAAAAAAAAACAAAAAATAGGTCGTTACTGATTTCAGAGGGAGAGAGAGAGCGAAACATCCACGATGAGAGAGAATCACGGATCGGCTGCCTCCTGCACGCCCCACACGGGGGATCGAGCCTGCAACCCCGGCACGTGCCCCGACCGGGAATCGAACCGTGACCTCCTGGTTCCTAGGTCGACGCTCAACCACGGAGCCACGCTGTCCAGGCTGACACGGTTATTTTAGACCTAAATCTTCTCCCTGGGCCCAAGGCAGGTGGCCGGCGACGGAGCAGGTCAGCGGCCCCACGGGGGCAGGGGCGTCCCAGCCCCTGACGCCGACAGCCTGGCCAGGTGTTCAGCCGGGTCCTTCTGGGTTAGAAAACTTCATTCTTGCTGCTTCTCACCCGTCGAATCGCTACCTAAATCGATTCCTGGATTTTCATGTGCCAATGAAAATGGAAAATCCTTTCTGATTTGAAATGACTTGGGTTGTTTGAAGGGCAGGAAAACAGTTGATCTCTGGAGAGATGCTATTTCAGGCAGCGTGGAATTTCCAGCCACCCTGTGCTGATTTAAACGTGATTTATGGGCCAGCCGGGGTGGCTCAGCGGTTGAGCGTTGACCTATGAACCTGAAGGTCACTGTCGGGGCACATGTCAGGACTTGATCCCCAGTAGGGGGCGCGTGCCGGAGGCAGCCGATCCACGATTCTCTCTCATCATGGATGTTTCTCTCTCTCTCTCCCTTTCCCTTCCTCTCTGAAATCGATGTAAATATATTTTTTTAAATGAGGAAGGAAAAGAAAAACCACACACACAGAGAGTCATTGCTAATAACAAGTTCAGAAGTCAAATAGAAAGCCTTTATTTTATTTTTAAAATATTTTTATTGATTTTGGAGAGGGAGGGAGAGGGAGAGAGAAACATCCATGATGACAGAGGATCATGGGTCGGCTGCCTCCTGCACGCCCCCTACTGGGGATCGAGCCCCCAACCCAGGCAGGTGCCCCTTGACCGGAATCGAACCCGAGACTGATCTTCAGTCTGCAGGCCAGCGCTCTATCCACGGAGCCACACCAGCTAGGGCCAAAGGCCTTTAACATCGAATGAACGTCAAGGAGACACCTGAGAATAAGCTCCCTGTTGAAGGAAGAGGAAAGAAATGGTGCGTGGAGGCCTTGTGAACTCCCTGGAGAGGTGACTGCCAGGGTGACGCCGTCTGGGCGGTCCGCAGGGCGGCCGGGGTGTGTGCCAGGGAGCACACCGGGTTCCCGTGAGCAAATGCGAGAAACACCCGTGGAATGAGGAAGAAGGGCGGGCTAGTAATTTCACCGTGATGTCATTTCTCCACAAAAATCCCAAGAGGGGGACGTCCCAGTTTCCATCGTGGCGTGGCATGGGTGCCACCTTGCTGCCTTCCCACGCTTCACTTCCTGGTTTATCTTTTTTGTTTTAAAAAATATATATTTTATTGATTTTCTTTTACAGAGAGGAAGGGAGAGAGATAGTCAGAAACATGTGTGAGAGAGACACATCCATCAGCCGCCTCCTGCACGCCCCCTACTGGGGATGTGCCCGCAACCAAGGTACATGCCCTTGACTGGAATCGAACCCGGGACCCTTGAGTCGGCAGGCCGATGCTCTATCCACTGAGCCACACCGGTTAGGGCCACTTCCTGGTTTATCTTAACCTACACGGAGACCGTGGCTCTTTTGGACACTTGAATTGTTGAACATTTTTATTTTTTTTATTAACTGTGATGTGGATTGTTTGTTTGTTTATTTATTTATTTATTTTTTAATTGATTTTTTTATAAAGAGGAAGGGAGAGGGACAGAGAGTTAGAAATATCGAAGGGAGAGAAACATCCATCAGCTGCCTCCTGCACGCCCCCTACTAGGGATGGAGCCCGCAACCCGGGCGTGTGCCCTTGACCGGGAATCGAACCATGACCTCCTGGCTCACAGGTTGACGCTCCACCACGGAGCCACACCCACCCATCAATTCTGCACGCACCGCTTCCGACAGGCAAAGCTAAGGACGTTTGTGGCTGACGTCGGAAACCAGGTTCGATGCCCCAGATACGGGCGTGGTAGGCATTCGTGAGGCCCATGCTTAGAAGGCCGGCGATCTTTCTTCAAGCTTTTGTGACTCACACCTTCCAGATCTCTTTCTAAGGAGTCATGACAAAGAGCCGTTTCGCTCCTCCGGTTTCCTGGGCTGGCGGTCTGGGTGAGGGTTTGAACGTGGCGTCGCCCGAGGCGGGGCTGACTCTTGGTTGGCGGGGAGGGGAGCGTGGGGCTTAGTTGTGGGAAGAGCTGGAAAGATCCCAGGGACCGCCCGGCCCTCCTGCTCGGTCACAGAGGAGCAGCCTCCGTACCACGGAGTACAAGCCCCGGGAATCATCACATCCCTCGTTTCATCACACATGTTCAGGAAGACACGGGTCCGGCTGCCTCACCTGGAATTGTTTTGCTTTTCATCCTGGATCTGAAAAATAGCACTTACGTAATTCACCGCAGAGCCACGGAGACGTCCGTGGCCAGGAGCACGGACAGACATTTGTGCTCTCCGATCATGACATAAAAACAAGTCGGTATGTCCCTTCTTTAGGGACATCAGAGCTTGTCGGTCACGGATGGCGGTGGCGAACGGGTTTTGTTGGTTTTTCTTGGTTTTAAATCCTCACCCGTGGATAGTTTTTTCCCCTTGATTTTTAGAGGGAGGGAAAGATGGAGAGGACCATTGATGTGAGAGAGCGCATCGATGGGTTGCCTCCCGCACGTGCTCCCACCAGGGCCCACGCCGGGGAGGAGCCTGCCACCGAGGTACAACCCCTTGACTGGAATCGAACGTGGGACCCTTCAGACCGCAGGCCGACGCTCTATCCACTGAGCCACACCAGCCAGGGTGGTGAAATGGTTTTTATTTATTTATTTTTTTATAAATATATTTTATTGCCCTAACCGGTTTGGCTCAGTGGATAGAGCATTGGCCTGCGGACTGAAGGGTCCCGGGTTCAATTTCAGTCAAGGGCACAGGCCCGGGCTGCGGGCTCGATCCCCAGTAGGAGGCGGCATGCAGGAGGCAGCTGATCCATGATTCTCTTTCATCATTGATGTTTCTATCTCTCCCTTTCCCTTCCTCTCTGAAATCAATAAAAATGTGTATATGTATTTTAAAGTTCCCTTAGCATCAGTTTTGAGGATATTTCACTCAAATACTACTCTTGATTCTTATGCCATGGCTGAGTTGAAGCAAAGATATACGAGGGATTTGTGTGTGTGTGTGTGTGTGTGTGTGTGTCTAGTAAGTTCTCAGATGGCTTAATGTGGCTGCTTCTTTTTTAAAAATATATTTTATTGATTTTTTTACAGAGAAGAAGGGAGAGAGATAGAGAGTTAGAAACATGGATGAGAGAGAAACATCGATCAGCTGCCTCCTGCACACCTCCTACTGGGGATGTGCCCGCAACCAAGGTACATGCCCTTGACCAGAATCGAACCCGGGACCCTTCAGTCTGCAGGCCGATGCTCTATCCACTGAGCCACACCGGCTAGGGCTTCTTTCTTTCTTTTTTTAAAATTATCTTTATTGTTGAAAGGAGGCAGCCACTCCATGATTCTCTCTCATCATTGATGTTTCTATCTCTCTCTCTCCCTCTCCCTTCCTTTCTGAAAGAAATAAAAATACATTTTAAAATAAATAAATGAAATAAGGTATATGTTTAATTAGTTTCCAATTTACTCTTATTAAAAAAATAAGATCAGCCCTAACCGGTTTGGATCAGTGGATAGAGCGTCGGCCTGCGGACTGAAGGGTCCGGGGTTCGATTCCAGTCAAGGGGGTGTACCTGGGTTGCGGGCACATCCCCAATTAGGGAGTGTGCAGGAGGCAGCTGATGGATGTTTCTCTCTCATCGATGTTTCTCACTCTCTCTCCCTCTCCCTTCCTCTCTGTAAAAAAAAAATCAATAAAACGTATATTTTAAAAAAAGATCATGTATTCTATCCCTAGAGCTTGTTTCCTGGGGAGAGTTTTGGGGTGATGGCCTAGTGAGGGAAGTCGTCTGAGCTGGTGTATGGCCCCCTCCCGGCCACCAGGAGGTGCCGCTGAGGCGCTGAGGGCGGCCCTGGCTTTGATGGGGTCCCCAAGAAAACACCGCAGAGGAGGGGGGGGAGGGGAGAAAGATGCGGGGAGAACAGAGAATGCTGCTTTACGGCTGGACCTTCTTCCCCAGGCTGTTTAAGGTCTGCCTGTCCGTCACAGAAACCACTGAACTCTACCCTTTACGCGCATCCGTTTTATGGCCTGGGAAACCGACCTCAATAAAGTGATAAAAAAAAGGGTAGGTCCACCTGTCAGAAGAGTTAGAGGAGACCGTGTAGGAAGCTGACCTGTGCACCGAGTCCGGAAGCCTGCTGGCTCCGCGTGGCAGCTACTTCCAAGTACATGACATCGCTGCCAGGGAGAAGTGTGTGTGTGTGTGTGTGTGTGTGTGTGTGTGTGCGCGCGTGTGTAGGAATGCTTTCCTGGGCTCTTGGTAATACGTGCCATGCTTAGAGCTTGGAATGATCATGTCCACAGCAGCCGATCGATTGGCATCTTTTGTTTTTAAATGCCATTTAGAAAAAAAAAATTCTCGCCCTCACCCGTATGGCTCAGTGGATAGAGCGTCAGCCTGTGGACTGAAGGATCCCGGGTTCGATTCCGGTCAAGGGCATGTACCTTGGTTGTGGGCACATCCCTAGTGGGGAGTGTGCAGGAGGCAGCTGATGGATGTTTCTCTCTCATCGATGTTTCTCTCTCTCCCCTTTCCTTTAATCTCTGTAAAAAAAACCACACAATAAAAAATATTTTAAAAAATTCTCACCTGAGGATATTTTTTCTGTTGATTTCTAGAGAGAGTGGAAGTGAGGGAAGAGGGAGGGAGGGAGGGAGGGATGAGGAGAGAGAGGAAGAGAGAAACATCGATGGGAGAGAGACATATGGATTGGTTGCCTCCCGCACACACCCCGACCTGGACCCGGACCTGCGACCGAGGTGCATGCCCTTGACGGGAATCGAACCCGGGACCCTTCAGTCCACAGGCCGAGACTCTATCCGCTGAGCCACACCGGCCAGGGCCCAGCCCTTCTTGCTGTTCCCGCAGTGGGGCCAACTGGGTTCCCAGTCGGAAGAGCCCCAAGGGAGAGCAGGGTGCAGCCCTGGAATGAGGAGGGCCATCAGGGCACACCCTGGGCGGGAGTGTGCCCCATCCCCTCAGCCCGCAGGAACCCGTGACCGCGGGACCCGCAGCCACGCCTAGGCATCACGCTTTAGGCAAGCGATGAGACATCCCGACCGGCTCATGGTGTGCGTGGCTGCGCTGTGGTCGGAGCAGGTTGCGGGAGGTGCTCCAGGGAGCCGCTGGCGCCGGGCCACCCCAGCCAGCCGTGTCCCCCAAGGGATTAGGGCTGCCCTTGGCGGCTGGGGTGAGCGGGGAGGTGTCTGCCTCTGCATTCCAGCGGAGGGAGCTCATAGGAACGGATGATGGAATTTCAGCTCCAACGAGGAGCCAGGGCCGCCCCGGGGGGCGGGGAGGGGAGGCCTGCACCCAGGCAACATTCCTCAGATAACTCCGGGCTGCGCAGGGCCTGGGGTTCGAGGGCTGCGGGGCAGGAGGGAGCCAGGTTGCATCGCATGGTCTCACTGGCATGCTTCTTTCTTGTTTTTGGGTTTTTTTAAAAATGTATCTTTATTGATTTCAGAGAAGAAGGGAGAGGGAGCGGGAGAGAGAGAAACATCCATGATGAGAGAGAATCATGGATCGGCTGCCTCCTGCACGCCCCCTACTGGGGATCGAGCCTACGACCTATTATATTCATTGTTTCGTGCTTCCTTGTTAATTTTGTCTTCGTCCCTGGTCAGAACTTCATTACTTCAGGAGTGAGTCTACCTAGATATATTTTGAAAGCTGGGAAATTTTAGTATCACCTTTTAATCTGTTTGGACATTCATGTTCGTAAAATGAGATACGTAGATGATTTATGCTGTTATGAAGGTATTTTTCGCCCTGGCTGGTGTGGCTCAGTGGATAGAGCGTCAGCCTGTGGACTGAAAGGTCCCGGGTTTGATCCCGGTCAAGGGCACATGCCTGGGTTGCAGGCTCGATCCCCAGTAGGGGACGTGCGGGAGGCAGCTGATCCATGATTCTCTCTCATCATGGATGTTTCTCTGTCTCCCTCTCTCTTCCTCTCTGAAATTTGATTTGATTGGTTTGCAGGGTTGATTTTACTGAATTGATTAGATCTGATTGATCGGTTCCTTTGATTGATTTGATTGGATTGATTTGCTTTGCCGTGATCGATCTGATGGGCTTCGTTTGTTTGGCTTGATTTGATTTGTCCTTTTCATTACTGATGCCCTGACTGGCCTCACCTCCATCAGCTCATAAATGATTGATCTTCTCCAGCCAGGCCTCTCACTGACATAAAGAACATACTAACATGGATGTCAAGAGGGACATGCAGCCTGGCTGGTGTGGCTCAGCAGTTGAGTGTTGATCCATGAACCACGAGGTCTCCGTTCGATTCCCGGTCAAGGGCACATATCTGGGTTTCGGGCTTGATACCCAGTGCGGGGCATGCAGGAGGCAGCTGATCCATGATTCTCTCTCATCACGGATGTGTTTCTCTCTCTCTCTCTCTCCCTCCCCCCCCTCCCTTACT
Organism: Corynorhinus townsendii; assembly: GCA_026230045.1. Classification (NCBI taxonomy): domain Eukaryota; kingdom Metazoa; phylum Chordata; class Mammalia; order Chiroptera; family Vespertilionidae; genus Corynorhinus; species Corynorhinus townsendii. The sequence goes on from JAPDVU010000017.1 coordinate 826,867, forward strand.
CTCTGACATCAATACGAAAAACATAAATAAATAAAAATAAATGCATCCTCCTGGATCCGAGGTCAGCGCTCAACCACTGAGCAGCGCCAGCCGGGCGGAAATATTTTCTGCATTTCAAAAACGATGTCCACTCTCCAATCGCCCTCTTGAGCTCCCTTCCCTCACCCGTATTAAGCGCGTGGCCTGACGTGACCGGGGCCGGCACCCTCTCCCGAGGGCCCCTACGGCATGGAGAGTGTGGGAAGCAGGCCTGGGTGTGGAGACGTCGGTCTGAGAAGGACTTTGAAGATTGTTTTCTCATCTGCTCTCTATTTTTCCTTGCACGCGGGGGGGCCCTGCAGCGCAGCGTATCTGTGTCTTTTGCCAGAAATCCTTCGGCTCCTACCCACAGAGAACAGTCTCCAGCTAGGGGCGGCGTGGCGGGAAAGGTGATGCACTCGGCGCTTTGAAGTGAAATCATTTTTTTTTTTTATTTGCTAGTGGAATGAGACCTCCTGTGTTCCTCTCTCCGGCCCCTCCTCCCTCCGCTTCCCAGCTAGCAGCTTTACTGTCATCTTTACATTCCCCCGTCTCTCACCCTAGCCCATTTGGCTCAGTGGGTAGCGCGTCGGCCTTCAGGCCGAAAGGTCACACAGGTTTGATTCCCGTCAAGGGCATGTCAAGGGCATGCACCTGGGTTGCAGGCTCGGTCCCTGGCCCCGGAGGGAGTGGGGGCAGGTACGGGAGATAACCAAGCAACGTGTCTCTCTCACATGGATGTTTCTCTCTCTCCGTCTCTTCCCCTGCCCCCTCCCTGCTACTCTCTCTTTAAAAAAAAAAAAATCAATGGGAAAATATCCTCTGGTGAGGATGAACAACAAGAAACAGCTACAATGTTTCTTTCTACAAACAGCATGTGAATGTGATATCAGGAAATAGCTTACCAGTGGAAAGGTTAAGGGAGGAATGAAAGTGTTCAAAGGAACCAGGAGGTCACGGCTCGATTCCCGGTCAAGGGCACACGCCCGGGTTGTGGGCTCCATCCCCAGGAGCAGGCGTGCAGGAGGCAGGCGATCCATGATGCTCTCTCATCACTGATGTTTCTCTCTCTCTCTCCCCCCTCTCCCTTCCTCTCTGACATCAATAAAAAAACATATACTTGAATACAAAACAAAATTGCCCTGGCTGGTGTGGCTCAGTGGATAGAGCGTCGGCCTGCAGACTGAAGGGTCCCGGGTTCGATTCCGGTCAAGGGCATGTACCTTGGTTGAGGGCACATCCCCAGTAGGGAGTGTGCAGGAGGCGGCTGATCGATGTTTCTCTCTCATCGATGTTTCTAACTCTCTATCCCTCTCCCTTCCTCTCTGAAATCAATAAAGATATATTTAAAAAAAAACAACACACAACAAAACTAAACACACACACCACACACACACACACACACACACACACGGGCCTGTGGTTAGGACTTCCCAGCGATAGGCCAGGCACTTTGGCAAAGACTCGGGTATTGTAGCCACGCACGTGGGTGGGGTCAGCAGTGTCAGGTCAGCGTTTGCACGCCAGTCTTTCCAACCATAAGCAGGCTTTGATGTGACAGCACGAGGGAGCGTGCACAGAAGACACGCCCCGCGGTTCCTCCTTCTCGGGTTTCTGCGGCCTCACCCCGCGTCTTAGGAGGAAAGGCTCTGGGTCCCCTCCCTCCTGTTGTTCCTTGAGGAAAGCGGGTGTTGAATATCGACTCAGATCTGGGGAAGTGAGTGTAAGTTCAAATGGTTCTTCCAGATGAGGCGTTGTCTCCCGGGGCGGGGGGGGGGGGGGCGGATTTTTTTTTTCTCCCCGAGTACAAATAAACATACAGCACATCGCCTTTTCCAGCGTTTTCTGATTGCCGGGCAGATAGTCCAGCCTTTTGTAGAGCACAAATCTGGATCGTGGTAGAAATTGCTCTGACGGAAAGGAAGGATGAGGGAGAGAGAGAGAAACATCCATGGTGAGAGAGAATCATGGATCGCCTGCCTCCTGCACGCCTCCCACTGGGGATCGAGCCTGCAGCCTGGGCCTGTGCCCTGACCGGGAATCGAGCTGTGCCCTCTTGGTTCACAGGTTGAAAGGTTGACGCTCAGCCACTGAGCTGCACCGGCTGGGTGTATCCTTCCGTTTATTTATGCACTAGAGGCCCGGTGCACGAAATTCGTGCACTGGGGGTGGTGTCCCTCAGCCCAGCCTGCACCCTCTCCAATCTGGGACCCCCTCGGGGGATGTCTGACTGCCGGTTTAGGGATCGGGCCTAAACCGGCACTCGGACATCCCTCTCACAATCCAGGACTGCTGGCTCCCAACCACTCACCTGCCTGCCAGCCTGATCACCCCTACCCACTCCCCTGACAGCCTGATCGACACCTAACTGCTCCCCTGCCAGCCCGATTGCCCCCACAACTGCCCTCCCCTGCAGGCCATCTTATGGTGGCCATCATTGACCACATGGGGGCGGCCGTCTTGCGTGAGGGCGTGAGGGTCAATTTGCATATTACCTCTTTATTATATAGGACTCAATGGTTGATTCTTTTTTAAAAAATATATCTTTATTGATTTCAGAGAGGAAGGGAAAGATAGAAACATCAATGGTGAGAGAGAATCACTGATCATCACTGCCTCCTGCACATCCCCTACTGGGGATCAAGCCCGCAACTCAGGCACGTGCCCTTGACCGGAATCGAACCTGGGGACCCTTCAGTCCTCCTCAGGCTGACGCTCTATCCACTGAGCCACACCATCCTTGATTCTTCCATGTGCCCTGATCAGGGCTCGAACCATACGAAGACAATGGTGTATAGAAACTATACATAGATGATGGGTATATTGAGTGTCTTAATAACTTCAATGAAATGTTTTTAAGATTTTACACATGAATCGACGTGGGAAAAAGAAAGTGACATTCCTCATCCGATTATGCAGTTAGTATCTTGATGTTTTCCCTTTGACATGCTGATATAAAAACTTGAACCCCTATGACACATTGTGTCTGAGTCTCTGTTGAAAAGACTGCAGTTTCTTGAACTGTTCTTTTTTTAAAAAAAAAAAAAATATATATTTTATTGATTTTTTTACAGAGAGGAAGGGAGAGGGAGAGAGAGTTAGAAACATTGATGACAGAGAAACATTGATCGGCCGCCTCCTGCACACCCCCCACTGGGGATGTGCCCGCAACCAAGGTCCATGCCCTTGACCGGAATCGAACCCGGGACCCTTCAGTCCGCAGGCCGACGCTCTATCCACTGAGCCACACCGGTTAGGGCTCTTGAACGGTTCTTGAACGAGTGTTCAGATTGTCTGCATTTCCCCCCGCCTGTGATGAGCATCTCTGTGCACGGGCAGTGTTTATGATGTGTGACTGTTTCCTGAGGCTACGCTCCCACCGGTGGAATTACTGGGTCACGGCCCTGGATAGAGTTAAGATCGCAGTTACATATGTTGCTAAATTGTCTTCCCAAACGTTTGTCCTAGTCAACAGGCTAGGTAGCAAAATATTTACACTAATAAAAAGGGTAATAATATGCTAATTAGACCAGGTGACCTTCCGGACCTCCTTCTGGACAAAGCCATGGCCGGCGGGGCTGAGGCAGAGGCGGTTAGGGGAGAGCAGGGCCAGCAGAGGGGGCAGTTGGGGGCAAGATGGCCAGTGGAAGCAGGGTCAGTTGGGGGTGCGGTTCCATTCCTGGTCAAGGGCACAGAGGCCCGGGTTGCGGGCTCCATCCCCAGTGTGGGGCATGCAGGAGGCAGCTGATCCATGATTCTCTCTCATCATGGATGTTTCTCTCTCTCCTCCCTCTCTGACATCAATACAAATATAGTTTTTTTTAAAAAAATGTACTGAAGCACGGTGACCGTGGCTCGATTCGCTGTGAGTCTCGCAGGGACTTGCCAGAGAACCTTCCTGAAACCTTCACCGTGGACGTCAGCTGGTGTCCTGACCCTCTGACGTTTCCCTTTAGTCGCGCACAGAGGAGCTGGCGTTGGCGTCTCCCCCAGCTGGGCCCTGTTGGCTCAGGGAGCGGCCCAGCCTGGGCTGCGGACGACAAGGGGTTTCCACGCCTGCCACAGCACTCTCA